>VNJY01003659.1:0-27781 GCA_008042715.1 Drosophila bocki
CTGATTTCAAAAACGGCCGAAAATAGATTTGTGTGATACACAATGTGTGAAGAAGAAGAGCTGTCGTTGGGGGCACTTCTAGGGAATTGGACGGAAAATGTCTTAGCCAGTCGTCCATTCCTGAGACTGGCCAGTGAAAGAATTGTCGGGACTAATTGGAAGAACTACTAGAAAAGAAAAAAAAAGACGGACTCCGCTTCATCAGGAAGACAGAAACAAACTAAAAACCAAACAATTAAAATAAAAATCTATAAATTTAAAATGTATATGCAAATTATTTATTGGAAATGTACGCCCAACGCTTGCCTCATGCGTTATGCACTTTCGGTTGCATTTCCTATACAAGTTTCTTGATCAGGTTGTCCCTCTCTTATTGCACACTTTTGATCTGGATACGGCAAGGGACCTCGCTATAGTGGGGTATTCCGCAGAGGATCCCAAGGTGTTCAGGGCAATCCCTGAATTTTGAAGCTCCTCTAAGGTTGCTGAAGACATCCCAGCCAATTCCATGAACTTCATCTTTATGTTGCTTTATTGCTGATATTATCAAGCTTTCGTCGTTGTTCATTTTCGTAATTTTTTTTGTTTCAAATAATTTCAAACAAGCTGTCAAAAACTAACACAATAACGCAAGTTTTGTAGTATAAACTAGCGTCTTGCGTTATTGCGTTAATTTCGATTTCGATAGGTAACTCAGGTCGGTGTAAATATACTATAAAATACATAGCCCCGCTTTCATCATCAAGTCAATATGACATATATAAATTAGCTGGCAATTCATCAGCGAATTTCTCATGTTTTGTTTACCTTTGGCAATGCAATTTGTGTCTTAAATAAAGGAAAGTGCATGAACGCACACGGAAAAAAGATATAAAGCGGCAATAAACAATAAAAATAAAACAATAAAAACGAAACCCGAAAGACTCAACAAAATAGCCTGGAAAAGCAGGCAACATTATCGTGCCAGTGCCAACGGGCGGGATGGAAAGGTAGTCGCATAAATGGCGAAATAACGAGGGCAAAGGCGACAATGAAAGGGATGAGGATGAAAGGACATACGGAAAAAATCTACACTCGGAAAAATACCTTTGAAAAAAAAACAGAATTTTATTGAGTCACATACGAGTTGGACTTCATTATGTTGCAGTAAATTAACTAAACACTTTGAACACATTTTGAAATAAATATTAAATAAATTAAATATTTAGTTAAATAATGTGTTTATTTAATTTAAAAATACTTAGTAAAATATGGACTGTTTAATATGAATTCTAAAGATTTTAGAAATATTTTTACTCTGCAATTGTACACCACAAAATAGAGGGGTTTCTCTTATTTTACCAATTAAATTCTAACCAATTTATTATGTAAAGCCTATTTATTTCTTCAAGTGCATGGGGAAACTGAAGGAGCGCTAAAGCCTTCACAAATGTCGTGCGTTAGTGTTGCGGCTGGGCCATTTAGTTGGTACCGGCGTCACATTACGTATACGCAATGTGCACGAAAATTACCAGCAGTCACGTACCAAAGCAAATTCCAACTCCGCACTTTTACTACACACGACTGAGTGTGCACGTGTATGTGTGTGTATTAGTAGGGGTGTGCGGAGTGTGCGTGGGGCTTATCAACCATCATAATAATTGTTTCAGGCAATTTTCCTGCCAAGTCTGGCCAAGGTCCCTTCGCGTTCATTCCGACATTCGACAGGAATAATTACACACACATTTGGCTGTCATAAAAACCAAATTTGTTGAAATGTTAAACTGAAATGACAGCACAAAACATTTATAACATTCTGTGTATTTCGGATATCCAACATTCGTTTGTTTTTCGATGTCAACTTGCATGTCAGTTTTTGAGTCTCTCTATCTGGCGAAACAAGAAACGTTTTCTGTATTTATTTAGAATTCAATTTGCATTAGACTCATCATGCAGTTTTTACTACATTGCCATAGATCATTTACCTAAAAGAGCAACAAAATAATGTAAACATTTTGAGTGGCAAAAGATTAAAATAAATTGTTTTACAGTCATCAGTGACAGGTATTCATAAAATATTGCCACACCAATAATCAAATATTCATTTTTATAATAAAAAAGACATTTTTTTACTTTGTCTGTATAAAAAAATTTCATGTTTTGATGGAGCTGAAAATAAAATCAATTTTCATAGATAAAAATCACATTTTTTATTGAAAAGATTACAATTTAATGGAAAAAAATGAATGTTGATGCCGTTTATAATTTTTCATAAATATCAATTTTGATTTTGATTTAATTATCGTTAGTCAGGGATATTTATGAGAGTTTTTAAGACTCTATTTCTTGATAACTATCTTCTCAGAAAAGTTTAGTGTACAGATCAATAGTCTGTTTCTGAGTTTATTTATATTTTTTATTTATTTAGATTTTTATTTTACAATTGTAGAATATATTTAACTCAATAAAATATTTGTTTCCACTTGAACTCCAAGTCGAGGTGGATGTCAAACTTAATCAAATTGTGAGCTGTCAATCTGCATTCAAGTTTTCCTTTTTTCCAACTGTTTTATCCATAAATCTGCCAAAGGCCTGCGGCTAAGCAGCAAACTTGTTTCCATATTCCTGCTGAAAAACTCATGCATATAATTTTGCTTTGTTATATTTCATTTTGCAACTCGATTCAAGTTTTCATCTTGGCCATAATAAAATTTGAATTTCATAAAACCGGCAAAGGCAAACAAACAGTCAAATGTGGTGGTGGCTTTGTTTTCTTCCTTTTTTCATTTTCCATTTTCCCTTTTCCCCTTGCCTTCTCTTTCGCGCTGTGTAGGGAAGCAAATACGAATTTCGTGCTTGGCTAGGAAAATTTATGGCTATTGGTTTCACACAAAGAAAAACATGCACGAGACGCCCGAGTTGGCGGCTTATGTTGTCCTTGGGAACACGCGACGTATGCGCAACAAACGCGAAATATTCCCTTCGATGAAAGTGCTTTCCAGGAAAGCAACGCCTTTAATTTGGGAAAAAGTTAAAATTAACAAGTGACTTTTGGCTGTACTTTAATATAATTACATGTTTCGGAGACTATCTTTGGAGTAAGCACTGTAGCTGGTCGGATATTTATATTATTTTTGTTGCTTCCTAAAATATTCAGTTGACTTGGCTTTACCGCTCAACAGTGAATGATATTTTAAATATTAAAATGGTTGTGTGCCGCAAATAAAAATTCCACAGCTATTTTTATAACCCACGTTAAAGCCAAGAAGGGCGGACCAAAAATGTTTACGTTTTACACTCGGACTTGGCTATTTTCACAGCAGTTTACCTCTCGGCAAAGGACTCGAGAGCCCACCAGGTGTTGCAACAATCACGAATTGTAATAAAAGTTTGTGTCTGCTACCCACAGATACAACTTTTTTACAAGGTATTGTACTCAGGGTACGCCTTATTGGCTGCTAAGGGGACAGTTTCTGGCCGCAAAGAGAGCCATCTAAGGACCCTGGAAATAAACTGAGAATTTTCTTTTGTTCAAAACCTTAAAGAAATCTAGATCTTAACGTCAAAGGTTAAAGTCACAATGGTTTTCCGGTTATTTTGCAATGCAAAACACGTCTTTACTTCAACACTCTTGCTAGCCGGGAATGAAGAGTAAGAAAATCCAGTCAGTGGTGGTCAGTCCACTTCGCATTCCTACTTTTGCAGTTTATTATCTGTAAATCTCACGATACGAGTGCGAGTGCGAGCCATTACTCAAAAAAAAAAAAAAACCACACATAGCTATCCTTGGAATCCTTGTTTGCTCGTTAGAGCCATTAGAGTACGTGATATGTGCGGACATCATCAGTTGGAATCGGAATTGGAATGGCCAGAGCCATATGGCGCACTGTCATTATTAATGATGCAATTGACATGAGCTGTCGAGAGTGGACCGAAAATAAGAGAGGTGAAGTGATTTGGTTTTTTTTTCAACAGCTAATGGTATTGAGATTACCAGTGCCCCTCCCTTCTTTCCTTCTTTTTAAAATTTTTTTTTAAGGCTTTTACGCTTAATTTTCTATTCATTTGCCCTACTACTGCCACTTTTCCTGACTAATTTTCCTGTGCCTCACTTTGTTTTGGTTCTAAAGCTTGACTCTTTTGTCTTTCACATTGCCCTTTTATCTGGCCAACTCAAGAGACTTTGCCTTCGGTCATCCAATTCAATAAGGTACGTGTTCTTTAAGGTCAATCGATTATGGTTTCACCCTTTTGCCTTTTTTACTCTGCAGCAAACAGCCAGAGAACTTTTGATTTGATTCCATAATTCGTTGAAATTGGATAAGGTTTGAACTGGAGGCCTTTTCCTTTTAGTTTGTTGAACAACGTTATTAAATAATATTATGAATCGATTTTTTGATCCCTTGATCCCTTAAATATATTTGTTTATTTTAAATAAGTGTAACCCCGCATAGGCAGAGTTCAACAATTATTTTCCCCATATTTCTCTCACTGCATATAAGGCGAAAAAAAATCATTTTGAAGTATGAAATTCCCAAGCGTTCAATGGCTGACCTGCAGCCGATAAAGCTCTCATCTGCAAATTCTCCGATTCGCCAGCTTTTGGCCCCCCAAGGCAAACATCACGTATACGCAGTGGTGTTTGTTCTCTGCCAGCGGAATACATTGTACGTCCTCTTCTTGCCCTCGTCGCTGTCCTGATGCGTCCTTTGCCCGCGTAATTGTGCGTGCCAGCGACAACAAAGAGGCCAAAATCAGACAGGTCCTGCGAAATCCTTCCCTCCTTTTTTTGCCCCGTCTAGCACAGAAATTGGCCAACGGCTACTGTGCGGGTGGAAGGACCTTTAACGGGACACTGGTAATTGAATATTGAGAATGTGGTATAAGCCCTTTCATTACAAGCTAGCTGGGCGACCCAGTTTCCATGTAATCATATCGATTTCCACCCAATCAATGACAACAAGTGCGAACAAATCGACAATTTCAGACCCTTTTATTCCTTGTTTGATCCCTGCACTGTTTTGCTTGACTGTTATTGATAGCTTCTTCTGGCTGTATTTCATTCAATCATCGTCGGACTTGTGTTTGTCTCAAGCAAACTAATTCAAACACAAAATTTATTTGAATTACTAAGGCATAGGAATTTCTATACAAGCTTATGATAAATTAATTTTTGGATTTACATCTTGACAGAGTTTATTTTATAGAAAAAATATCCTAAGAAAATATATTTTGCTAGGTATTTCCCTTTAAAAACTTATCGTTAACGATTTAACTTGGTGACAACCTCATTTCCTGTCATCTATTAAGTCTGTTAAGGACAAGAAAAAATGCCAGCTTAAGTTGCGAACATTAATGCCTAAATGAACAAGGTTGTTTAGTAGCATTCCGTCATTTAAATAAAGTATTTGACATTCATTTATCGCATTCTTCCTCAGTTTGCGTGTGGGCACTGGAAGTGGCTCATTAGAGATGAAAAATTGTTGACAAATGAAGAGTTTACAGTGAAATCACGTGGCACGCCAGGAAGAGAGTACGGAAAATAAAAGCAAAGTAGTATGAAAATGAGTAAATGTAAGGCAAACAATAGCCTTAGGAAAATTTACCTCTAATTTAAATACACAAAAAAACAATAGCTTTAGATAACATGGCTTCTGCTTTCCCAAGAAAAATAGAAGAGGGTAAAAGTGTTCATTTACAATTTTGCATTGTGTAGATTGCTTCCGTTTTGAGCGGAAATTATTTGTGTTTCATCCTTGGAGGATACAAGACAGACACTCCATTCTTCCTGAAATACCAATAGATAAATTTAAGTTTTGAAGAGGAAAAAATACTTTTCCAGGAATTAAATTTTGTTTTCTTTTTGAATTTTCCCCAAAGTAAGACAGCAACTTTAAGAAAGCAACTTTCTTTCAGTTTTCTGGGCCTTGAAGCCTTAATGAATTTGAGCTTGAATAATTATGCAAAATGAATGTTTTTATTGGACTGTTCTTGTGCCTGCTGACTAATTTATTCCGCTCACTTTGGCGTTGACGCCTTACTGCCTTTGTTCTTTTTATACCCTTGCAGGGTATTATAATTTCAGTCAAAAGTTTGCAACGCAGTTTCCGACCCCATAAACCATATATTCTTGATCAGCATCAACAGGGGTCTCTTTCTAGACATGTCCGGAAGAAATCGATTTTTTTGGCCATTTTTGCTAAATTTTATAAGGGGTTATCAAGACTTTTTTAATATAAAAAATCCGATTTTATAATACAAAATAATATTTTTCTAAGTCAAGGAATCATTTCCGACCCCATAAACCATATACATATATTCTTGATCAGCATTAACATGCGAATCTTTCTAGACATGTCCGGAAGAAATCGATTTTTTGGCCATTTTTGAGAAATTTCATAAGGGGTAACATCATTAAAATTAACAAAAATGGCCAAAAATTTTGATCTCTTAAAATTTTAAATTTGGTATGCAGTTTTTTTAAATTAATAAAAACTAACACAAAACGGCTTTCCGAATCGAAATTAATGCATTTTTGGCTTAGTTATGATATATTTTAATTGTTACCTGCAAGGGTATACAAACTTTGGCTGGCCAAAGTTAGCTTTCTTTCTTGTTTTGTTTTGTATTTAAAGTGTTTTCCTTTGCTTTCATTAAAAAAAAATTTTTATATAGTATAGCCTGTTCTTCGCAGGAATCCTTCAAAGGTTTGTTAGGAAAACTAAATAAGTGCTGATTGTTATACAAATTAAAAAAATAAATATAAAATATACACATAAATATATATATGTATATATTTCGTTTTTCTCTTCAGATAACTAAAGGACAAATAAAACTGCTTTGGTAAATATTATTAATACCTTAAATATAACACTTTTATTTTATTTTATAGTACATACATCCTTCACACACATCCATCTCCACTTTTATGATTTAATTCATAGCGGAAATTCGTTTCAATGCATTCCTTTGGTTCAGATTAAAGCCCCCATATTGCTCTTCATCTCCGAGCTACGAAATAAACCCACTTTCCTCCTTTTTCCCAACCGTATTTGGAAATCTGCACATCCTGTTCCATTGCAACGTGAGCTTCCCTGTTGGCAGCCTTTTAATCAAACTTTGTTGGGTATCAGGAGTCACAGAGTTGAAGAGGCGGAGGGGTAGCAGGAAGAAGGACACTGACTGAAGGATCCACTTTTGCTGTGGCCGCAAACTTTCTGCCACAAGTTGCCTTGTCTATCGCAGCGACTTTGCTGCTCCCAATGGCTGAAAGGTGCACAATCAGCCAAAAATGACAGCAGGTCAGGTCGAGCGGGGTCAACCTCGAGCCCCAAGTGAGCCGCAACGATTAAAGCCATATTTTCATGGAATCGCTTAACAACAATGCCAATCATCCAATGGCCGTCGCTCCCTTTTGGCCTTTGTTAACGCTGCATAACGAAAATTAAATATCCGTGCTCGGCTTTTATTAACTAAAGTGTATTTTTGCCTCTGATGGGTTTTGCATAATGCACACACAAAAGAGGAAAAAATTATCCCGCTTTTGTTGAGCTCACTTTTATATGCGGCGTATATTGAAATTATGTACGCACAGCAGCTTTGTGTATGAAAATTATATGAATTTTATTAATTTACCACATTTTTGATGATGTGGCTGAAATTATTTTTGTTGTCCTCCGTAAATTACATGTAATTTCTGGTTTAATTCTGCATAACAATGAGTTTGTACCGAAAAACGAAATTAATATTTTGATTTAATGTGATATTAAGTCGGGAAAACGTAACAAGCTTTTGGATATATATTCAGTTAAGCATTCAAACTGGTTTAGTGGGTTAAAAATTAACTAAAAATCTATACAAGACCGACTTAACTTAGTTTAGATACCCACAGAAATGCCCCTTATTGTTTTCCCTAGTCAGCAAATCAATATACTCGTATATCCAGAATATCAAAAAAACATACTAATTCAGAGTCGTAACCCGTTGAGTATCAGGAGTCAAAACATCAATCGCCTGCACAATACTTATTTTTATTTTACCCGCAAAGCGGACAACGTCAACTGATGTTTTATTTATGTCAAACCTTTCGTACAGCTGGAGGCCTCAACTTCCTGGTTTTTCCTTGCCGTTTTCCGTTGTTTTTTATGCCTCGCCTTGGTTTTTTATTGCGTGCCGTCAATCCCTCAATAAACTCCTTGGCCCCATACCTTTTGTTGTTTGCGGTGGCTTCGATTTTATTTCGATTTTGTGGCGTTGGCGTTGCCTGCCATTTGCCAGCGGAAGAGGACGTCGACATGGTTGGGTTCATTACTCCAAGTTCCGTTGCTGTTGATTTTCAATTATTTTTATTGACTTAAGTTATAATGCACTGTGGCCTTGGCAGCCATTTTTTTTGTGATTACACTTGCCTTGGCTTTTCTTCTTTTTTTACTAAGTCAAGCTTACCACATTTGTGTAGTTTTTCCGCTTTTTCATGGTGCGTTTGACTGAATCCACTTGGCTTGTTTTTGGCATGACCGCTTATTGAAAAACTTTGCACCCGCCTGGCCCAAGAACAAGTTCTTAAGTCGAAAGTTTTCCTTAAATGGCAACAACTTTTTGCATTTTCAGCAGCAGTTTTATAATTTCATGCTGTTTTCACCCGGGGGGCGGTTAAAAAGTGTTTCGCAAGTTCATTATTTGTTCGGAGCACGCCTTAATTATTTTAGCATTTTCGCACGAAGACAAATTGAATTGTCTGCTACGGTATGAATATTTCCATTCCGGCAGTTCATTTTCAAGGAAAAGACTGTAAGAGATTTAAATAATAAATGGAAGTTTTTAGTAGTTCAGCTGAGAGCTGCTTTTAGCAGTGAGTTGTTTAATTGTGTTAAAATTATGTTACTTCCGATGGAAAGCTTTAAAATTCTTAAAGCAGTTCACCTAGAAATATCCAAGATATAAATGGACTTATCCTTTTTATCCTTAAATCACACCATGGCAATTACTTTGCTCTTATTTAATGATGAAAATTGCAGTTTTCCCCACGAAAGTAAAGCCTCAGAAAAGATATAAGTAGCATATAACCACCATGAAAGGTTCTTTTCATTAGACTTTGGACTGGAGTTACGCCGCTTGAAAAGACTACTCCGCCGCCAAGGATTTGCAACTATTCAGAGTTGCCAGTTGCATACTTTGCGGCGTTTCGTAAAGTTTGTTTGCAAAATGTAGAGGAAAAAATAAAATTTTTCTGTGCCGCTTGGCTATTTCAAATTAAAATAAATATGCACTGAAATAAAATGTTGAACTTACGAACAGGGACAGAAGGAATAAACTCTTGCGGCTTAGTTTGTGGTTTCCTAGTTTTTTCTCCCTTGAACTCTTGGCCACAAAATGTCTGCAGTTCTGCAGTCTGAATGCACTTTGTCTGATGAGAAAGCCCTCTCTATCGCATGGTAAAGTTGCCCTCCCCAGGTACATTATCTACTTATTATTCTCACTTTTTGCTTGTGATATCCTATGAATTCAGTTCATGAATTAAGTATGAACATTTACACACGTTTTAAGAGATAATTACCCAAGGCTTGTTAAAGCTGCCAAGAATTTTCTTGCCCAGAAAGCAATCCCATTTAGTGGAACCACCTTCTCAGGGCTGGTAGTTTTAAGGTCAGCCATACATACAAGCCATTTGATAGCCACAAAACTGCCAAGCCCTCAGAGCCACTTTGAGTGCCTTAATATCTCTGTGAAAAATTTAAATTCACCCATTTACAGAATTGTTTTTTCCGGTCAGAGGCGCAGCATTAATTAACTGAACTTAACACGACGGTATGTGGATTGTGGAAGTGGCCATCCCGGCGGGGAAATGGGCCCAGAGGTGTCTAAATAAAATGAATTGCCGGTTGGTTAGACCGAATTACTTTCTGTTTTTCGCTCCGAAAGTTTCCCTTTTTGTCGGGCTTCGTGAGACAGCTCACTCAGTTATTCAATATGTCATTCCGTCATGCCGGCACACACACAAACACACTCAACTTTAAATTGAGTTTCTTCGGCAGAAGTTTGCAGCAGACAGCGGGGAGGAGCAGATACCGAGATAGTAGTCGTACCCGCCAGGAGTTTGAGTTTGATAGAGAACTTTTCCTTTTGGCCTCGGTCCGTGCTTTGTGCAATGTGTTGATTGCTATTTTGTTATTCATGGAATTGCTTAAAAATTTAGATTGCCAAGTAACTTATAAACTTCAATTCGTCGTCTTGGGTGCTTTTCCGCTATTTGTTTCTAACTGCAAATCTGAAAAGCGGATTAAGCTTGTTTTTCTTTGGTCAATGGGAGGTAATAACTTGAAAAAAGACAGAGTTCTGACCTGGTGGAGCTTTTAAAAATATTAAAAAAAAATATAATACAAGCTGAAGACTAGCTTGAAAGAAGAGCAGCAAGTGGCTTGGAGATACTCTTAACCACCTGGACAGGATTTAAACCTGTTGACTGCTCCCTTTGACCACTCAACCGTATGAGCATCGAAAAAAAAGGTGTCGGAGACCACAAAAGAGCCTCGATGTTGCCTGCTCAACCAATTGCGGTCGAGAGTCATTGAACACTGCATAGACAGACATACGCCGTAGCTATGATGGAGAAGGTCCTGTATAGTATACTTCGAATCGATGTCAACGACTTTTATCACAATACCATCACGCCCACAATTTGCCAAGGAAAACACCGAGGGGTGGAAATATGGAAACCGGGCTAAGCTATTTTGCATGCAAAAAGAGAAAAATATAAAACAGCTTGCCTGCAGTCTGTGGCCTTTTCCTCTTATCTTGAGACGCTCTTATTAAAGTGGCAATTGGTCTCAATTCACTGGCTTGGACAGCTTGAAATGTGGCAAGGGACTTAAGATTTATTAAATTAATTTTCAGGAATTTAATAGTCAGCCAGAGAATGGCCAGAAAGGTAATACAAGTGAAGAGAGAAATAATTCAAATTAAGTTAACACATTTTGTGGTCAACTAAATTTCATTTATATTTAAGTTTTCCAATTAAAAAAACACATTTTATACTGCAGCTTAAATTTCTCTACTTATCACAAATTAAAAATTATTACAAATGAAACATTTTAATGAAATTGATTGCTTCCATCCCCTTGGTAATTGATTCGATCCGCATTTGTGGTGTCACATTCCGACTGCCTGGCTTCCTGAATATACAACATATATTTCCGCACATGTAACAAGATTACTCGATTTAATTCCCCAAACCAGGAAGCACAAATTTTAAATTGGCTTCCACATATGTAGTTCCCAGTGATTGAAAAGCTTAAAACAAAAATAGCCGAAACACTTAAGCGGCGGTGGGCATGGCAATAAGCTCCCATTGAAAATGTCCCCCAATGTCATGTGATGTGGGACCCATATCACTAGTAAGCTCCCTTTGACCCGGACATAAATCGACGTTTATTCCGGCTACCGATTTGCCATCGCCTTGCGTGTGTCCCGGGCATTTCTACGGCTAAAAGGTTCTCCGGGAAACGCACGGCCCATAAATAGTGGAGGTCGTTAGGAGTTAATTGGCCTTGAAGGCACGTACCCCGGAATTATGAGCTACGAGCTGCATAAAACTTAAGCGCTGCCATCTTGGTCCTGGTCAGCGTTTACAAATATTTGCCCACTTAATTGATTCAATTTGCATGCTGAGTAGTTTCCGGTCCGTGCTATTAAAAAGCCAAAAATGCCATTAAGTAAACAAGTCAACAATTTTTAATGAAATTTTCGTGAGGCCTGATGAGTTTTCACCCTCAGGGTGTAAATTTGAGTGAAAAATCAAGGAAAACATGACACTAGGGCGACCATAACATTATCTTTTATTTCTGTAATTTAAAAAAATGTATATTTAAACTTGAAGAGTGTAATTTTTCCTCTAAAATCAGCTTAGATCCAACTTTTATTGCCACATTGTTAGGGTTATGACATGCTCTGCCATTGCCACTGCACCATTCCCAGCTAACTGCAGTTGCGAATTGCAAATGCGACTCTCAGTTTTTCCATCCCCGCGAAAATTGCACGAACGCTGCAGTTATGCAAATTTAACCCAAATGAGACTTTCTCTGCGAATACGTGTGTGTGTGTGTGCGATGCGTGAAATTAATTTCTCCCTCGAGAGAACCAGGTGCAACCGAATTAAAGGTGAGCTCCCGTTCGGCTGGATGAAAGCCGTGTGTTAGCTTTTGGGGTCAGGGCGCGCCGCAAGGTATGCAACGGCAGATTACAAAGTTTATTTCGGGGAAGTACAATTCATTTTTTTGGGCAGTAATAACAATGAATTAATAGCCCTGTAGCTGTTCTGGGAAGTAAAAGAATAAGCCATAAGGTTGTACAAAAAAAAGAGTTTAAAAAATGTAGAGGGTCATGTTAGCTTCTTGATAAATATTACAGTAAAGGATATGAATGATTTGAAAACGAGTTGATGTAGTACAACCCTTTCCAAAATTCTCGTAAAGACCTTCCCTTAGGCTAATTCAAAGAAAGTCAATATATGAGCTCCCAGGATAATAAATAATGACACCCTTTCAAAAAGGCTGCATAAATCCCATTCTTCATAAAACCCTCACTGGGCGGAATGTGTTAGCGATTGATTATTGCCTAATCGCAAATAGGAAACCCTTACTTACAGCCTACATCATAATAAATCATTTCAAAACTGAGACAAAAAACCTACCCCACAACATGCAGGGCCCCCATAGGTAGTGGGTATTTCCATCCTACGCCTCAAAAATTCCCCCCCTAGGTGTTGGCCGCTCAATCAAAGCTGACCCTGTGCCTAATGAGGTCCACACTCCACTCCTCGTCCTGCCATTTACAGGCAGATTAAGAAATTAATGGCCTACAATTGAGCGGGCTACTTTGTCAAGGGAGAAGATTCGGGGATAACTTTGCCTTCATTTTTCATTTTTAATGTTCGCCACGGGCAAAGTTGGGTCCATGAATACGCGATTAGGTTGCACAAACTTTATTAAAAATGCCGACAATCCACGGAGTCGAGTCGGGGAGATTTCAATTTCGCAGCGGAGACTAATTTAATGTCCTGCCAAAGGAGAAAGGCCACATTGAGGGCTTTTAATTGTTCGCCCGTACACATTCGCACGGGGGGGCTTGGCCCTTTATTGACTGCCCCTTTGGCTTTGTCATAAAACTTTTGTGGCAGCAGCTGGCCAAGGAAGTTGACGGCTGTTCGCCTGGCTGCCTTCGTGGCTGATTCGATTGTGGCCCAGTCGAAGCGACAAAATTAAGTAAGTACGGCCAAGGAGCACGGGCCAAAGGATGCTCTCCTTCCACGAAACGCGGATGGATGGTCGTTAAACGGGGACAATGGCCACATCGACTCCTGGACTGGAAGTGAGAGACAATGCCCTGTTTCGACACAGAGAAAAATGCAGGCAAACAGGTTATAAGAATATTTTTGATACCTCTCTACTACTCTACTGGCTTTTCTCTCCGTGTACTTGTATTTATGGGGCATAGACCGAGAGGATAGTGATGCATATTGAACGCTGGCAACACAATGAACAAAAGGTAAACTTCATTTGGCCCAAAGACAAGGAGCGGGGCAAATGGCTGAGGTTGGGGCTGGGGGAGACCAGCTTCCGTTTCCGTCAACACTGCCAGTGGATGCCGTTTCCGGCCAACTTGGCTTTCAGCCAGGGTAATATGGGTCGGAAAGGGGAATGGGAAAATGTGTTTGGCAGCTCGTTCGACTGCTTAGTGGCTAATTTGCAAATAGATGAAAATGCGCCACACAATTATAGCTCTGGCAGCAGCCTCGATGCTGATTGGAACTCTTGGGATTTAATTATAAATTTCTTCACCACCTCCAGCTCCACCTTGACACACGGCCGCCTGACTTTATTAGCTTTGTTACTGTGTTACTCACCTCTCGGCCTCCGTTTAATAAGGAAACGTAATTACATTAGCAGAGCCCATCTGACACAAGTGACAGGAGTTCGACGGGATAGGCCACAAATGTCTGCGGGCAAATGTCTGACTGCCACACCCACAAAACCGACACTCGACTCACACACCCTCAAAACACTCAAAATCGCATAATTAATGCACACCGCTTGCGGTGGCCCGGAACGTTGCACATACGCCCCGTGGGCCACACGGAAAGTGTGTGGCCGTGCCATAATTTGCCATAAATATTGATCCAAAGGCTATGCATATCCCCCAGCGTCAGTGCAGTTCCAGCAATGATAATATTTATCTGTCATGATGACAGATTCGTTAGCATAGCAGCCGCCTGGAAAAAGAGATTGATGGAATTATTGCAGCTGTCAGAGAAATTCCTCTTCGACTTTTCCACTTTGTGTTCTTTAAAGCCGCAATGGGTCACGCCCAAAATCGCTTTAAGCCCCACGCTCTGGCCCCATAAATTGTGTTTCTCGAGCTTAGCTACAGTTTCAGCCCGTAAGTCAGAATCATTTGTCATAATTCGAGTTGCCCCAGGCCCAGAGCGGACCCCAAATAAAACAAAAAAAAAGCCAAAGAAAAACAGAACCCCCCGAAAAAGTTGACCCAACAACACCTTGGGCCAACGAAGTGGCCATTAAAAGTGCCAACAACAAACAGGCAACAGAAATCGACGGGGGGACCGGGAACAACTCGGGGAGCACATGGCCAATATTCGACACGAAAATCGACTGAAAAGCAATTATTTACACTTCGGCAATAAAAATATGAATCAAAAAAAAAAATGGAAACATGAAACAGAAACAGACCGTGGGCGGCATTGTGTCAAAAGTGCGTTCTGCAATTTATTACCTTTAATTTTTCTTGGCCGACTGTCCCTCCGCCAGGGCTCCTTTGTCATATTTTTTTTCTGGAATTGCATTTCTGCGGATTGTGGATATAATTTTGATGGCCATTGCCTTCGTTTATACTTTTCGTTTCGTTTCAACTTTTTTATGGGCTCTCGAGAACGCTGAGCCGGAGATTTTCAGCGGGAAATCGAAAAACTTTTTAAGCTTCTTCAATTCACTTGTTAATTTTAATCCCTTTCGCTGGTTTCCCTTCCCTTGCAGAGACCGCACCGCCGCCTGAGAGGAAGCCCGTGGAATGTCCGCAATCGGTCAACCAGTGAGTCCTGCGAGTCCTGTGTGAGTGCCGAGTGAGATTGAAAGATGGCGGCGGCCAGTTCAATTATCGAATCCATAGCCATTTTGGCCCTGCTGCTCGGATTTTTGATTCGAAGTGGTGAGTGGGAAAGCTGAAAGCTGTATTTTGAAATTTTTAATATTTAATTAACTTCCCTCTTTAGGCTACTGCATAGACTGCTTCAAGTGCGTTTCCTATAACGGCGCCAACAAGGCCTGCGACGATCCGTTCCACAACAACTACTCCACGGCCATCCTCGAGTCGCCCTGCATGGGCGGTCGGAAGGGGCGGGACGGCCTATTTCCGGCCACTGCCTGCATTAAGATCGCCGGCTATTATGGTAAATGGAGTGATGGATGGACTCCTTCTTCGTCTTCGTCCTTCTAATTTCCATTTATCTGCAGATGAAACCGGGGAGACGATAACGGTGAGGGGCTGCGCCCTGGATAGTGGCACCCTGACCACCGACACCGAGATCATAAGAATGTCGCACTGCGGAAAATTCTACTACGATGACAAGTGAGAAATTAGAATATTGTAGGAGACTTGACAGAGGGAGAAATCAATCAATATTGTTTTTTTTTGTTATTTTTAATTGCATTACTTGTTAGCCTAATATTTTCCCCTGTGTATCAAAACCATAACTTAGCATTAACAGAGTCATTTCCCTGCCGCAGGTATGTGCACGGCTGCCTGCAGAGCTGCAGCGATGCGGATGCCTGCAACTCGGCCAGGAGGCCCGGCCAGAATCCCCTGGACCTGGAGGCACTGATGCGGCACCTGCTCAGCCTGGCGGTGCTCCTGGTGGCCACCGCCAGGTAACAGTATCAGTGAGTGGAGCTACGGGAGCTATGAGGCAGCGGGAAGGCATTTAATTCGACTCGGCTGCGCGGGAATGGGAACCCTTATCTTTTGGCGACTCTCCTCCTCTACGAATCTCTCTGTGTCTAGGATCGCACCTAACAGTAAACGCACAGCCAGGACACGCTCAACACAACACACACAATCTTACGAACACTCACACACCCAACATTATGGAATTCATCAAGCAATTATGTGATTTATAAATGAATACTTAACAACTATCTAACAATAATTGATGAACGCGAACGAAACTATTTAGATGCTAAGCATTCGAGAGTAAAAAATCAAAGGAAACATGCAACCTAAATTCAAATTCTAATTGCAATTATTTTTAGCTTCTAAGGAACAGAACCTAGACTTTAAATGCTGTCGCCGCAAGAGTGTTTTTCATATTATATATACGATGCGTTTTACCCCGACAGAAATAAGTATATTTGTTGCCTCTCTAGACAAAGTATTGTACATATACAACAATTTAAATTTAAACTTTCTTTCACGAATGCTGAATTTTGGGCAAATTATAAATTATAAATAGTTATGTGTAAATGAATTAGTGGGTTAAATTAGCAAACGAAAACTGCGAGTCAAGGGAAGGAGGAAAAAGTTATCTCAAAGGTTTACCCTTGAATGTTAATGATTTATTCATTGTACAAATTTAAGTACAAAAGAATGTAATTTCTATTTTTATAAGTTTCTATCAAGAAAGATAAGTATCTCTACTTGGAATTGAAACTATTGTCTCAAGTGTTTTCCAATTCTTAATAATTTTCTCTTCTAAAAGAAATATTGTTTAAAATTTTTAAGGCTGCACTCCCTCATTCCGGACCTGCCTAAGCCTTAAATCAAGCCATAAATGTCGGTCATAAATGACACCATTCTCTCCTCTATAAACTTCTGTATGTCTGCAACTACTAATACTTGCCGCCGCTGTTGAATCACCGACTGATTGGTTATCTGGTCTCGCCCGGATAACCGATAAGGTGAACAGTATCGCCGGGCCAAGTACCGTCTATGATCAGACTAGCTTAGTACATTCTAGCAGCTCTAAAGACATGGACGGTAAGCCCCAGGCGCACACCTTTGTTCCGATGGAACCTTTCGATTAAAGCGAACACTTCCCCTCCCCTGTAGGTAACAATTGGCTCCACTTTAGCCACGGCGCTATCCCCCAGGAAGCAGTTGTGGCTGGCCACGATTCCGATGGCGACACCATCTTCATTGGCCGCGCTTTCCATTGCAACGACTTGCTGCCGGCCAAGATTATTCCCAACAAGGGAAAGGCATATGTGGCCTATGCCAACCAGGAGGTGGAGCTGGAGAACTACGAAGTCCTGAGCGGCTCCAACTACGTGTGGCTGTCGGCGGAGAATGGCGAAGTGCCGCCCGGAGCTGTGCGCGTGGGCCAGAATGTCGATGGAGAGGCGCTGTACGCAGGCAGGGGCTATCATGCCGGCAGCCTGACTGTGGGCAAGGTTCATCCATCCCACGGCTGCCTGTACATTCCCTACGATTCCGAGGAGGTGAAAATCTTTGCCTACGAGGTGCTGTCGCGTCGCATGGAGGCGAGATAAATGCTCCGGTTACTGCCTGTTAATCACAAATAAATTCAATACTTTTTATAAAAAGCTCGTGGGATCTAATCGGTTTTTAGCTGGCCATAAAACTTTACTATCTCAGTGGTTATTTTAAATGATTGTCGAGGTGTTTTTGGTTCTAAATATAAGTAAACATTTCTTGGAATAACATAACAAGCTTCCCCGAGTACCTTGAAATCGCAGTTTTTGATCAACGCCCAATTATGCAGGAAACAGTTCTAAGTTAACAAAACCAAAAATAATGTTGAAGTAAAGCCACTCTCATTAACGACTAAGTTCTAAACTCGCTAACTTACACGTAGCCTAATTACCTAATTGTAAAGTCTAACTAAATTTTGATACGGAGACGGAGGCGGAGAACCAATAGGACCAAACTAAACAAAGGCTAGGGAATCGACGGCAATAGATTTTGATAAAACGCAAAACGAACATCTCATGGTGATGTATCGTCCTTCAGTTGGAATTGTTCGTGTTTAGTCTTTACTTTTAAAACATTTTTCGGACTAAGCGAGCTTGCAATGGTTTCCGCAAATGAAAAATCAACAACTATGTATAAACAAGTGGAGGAGTTTTGATAAAATCGAATGAATATGAATATGATATTCAGATGGTTCACATTTTTCTCTCTGCTGAAATCGCTTGCTTGCAAACGTAAACTAAACGCAAACTAATCAAAAGCAAACCACTCAATAAGCACCTATTAAAGACTTGATAAAAACAAGATGCGTAACTCTATACGATTCAACGTTATGCATCTTGTTATTTACAAGCTCTTTAAACCCACTAGGCATCTTATTCTCAACACACAATGAACGACCAAGCAAAGTTTGTAAAAAAAAGAACACAAGAGTACATTAAACGTTTCATGGCAAGCCAGTTGCTAAGCATTTTTGAAGGCAAATGTATCTAGCACTTAAGGAGAACTTTATATATATACAATTGTGGTGGATTAACGGTAATTAGATAAACTAGATAACGACGCTACTTGGAACTAATCAAATTTAATTAAAATCGAAATTGTTTCTCTTGCATTTAAATGCGTGCATATGATCTTTTCTAGAACAACACTTTTGGGCAACTGAAACTATCATCATTTCTGAATAAAAAACAGCATACATATATTGAAAGTTCTACGAGTTTCACTATAATTATATTTACAAACAAGGTTGTGGGGAGGGTCCTTTAATCCAGCAAAGTCTTTACATATTCGGCATCCTCCTGCACGAATTTCTCGGCCTGATCTGCCGGCACTTCAACGGTTTTGTAGTTATCCAGGCCAATCTCTTCCTCTTTTCTGAAATTAAAGAGGATCTTAGTTATGGGTTTCTTAAAGGTTAATGGAAGTCACAAACTTGATCAGGATGTCCACCACATTCTCGCAGGCCAGCAGGCAGTCGCTGTCCCTGCCCACCTTGGCCTCCCACTTGTGGAACTCCCGCAGAATCTCGTAGGTGCCCTTGGTCCTCAGGATCTCCCGGCTGCGACGAGTGGAGCATAGTTGCAGCAGGCACTCCAGAAGCATTTTTCGCAGGTCAGGGTCCTCTTCGCGGGTCTTGCTCTCCGGCAGATACTGCAAGGGCAAGCAAAAATATAAATCCCAAAAAATCTCTAGGAAATTAAAGCTTCTCACCTGCAGCTCTATGGGCAGCTTGTCATTGTCCTCGTCGCTAAACTCCTCAGGCCCGCACAATGGCTGCAGAATGGCCACCAGGATGCTATCCTGTTCGTTGAGAATAACATCGTGATAGACCGCATCAAAGCAGACGTTTTTCAGAATGCCAATGGTGCCGCCGCGTCGGACAACGCTACCCTCAAAGGAGGCAAAGGGCAACAGCTTCTCCAGCAACTTGTAGCGGTTGTGGCAGCACAGCTCCCTGCCCCGCGGCACCTGCATCAGATTGCAGAAGATGGGCGCCAGGTAGTGCAGCTTGCACTTTTTCTTGTTGTAGTCCAGCTGGGCAAAGGCCTTGGCCAGGCGGGGCAGTGTCTGATCGCCGCGCTCCAAGATGTCTAGAATTTCGTGAACCAGCGACTCGACGCGCGTCAAATTGCTAAGAACCATGCTCCAGGGATCCGCCAGAACGGACTGCTCGTCTGCTATAGCCTTGGCGGCCACGTCCACAATGGGAAATGTCTGGGAAAGGTATTAATAGTTATGTTAAGGGCTGCTATTTGTCTTGAAGATAATTAAAACCCACCGGTTGCACTTGCTTGGCCAGTCGGAACACCTGAACGGCACCCTCCTCCTCGGCGGTCAAGTTAATCAAACTCAGCACTGCGTCCTTGGCCACTGTGGGGTTTTCGTCGTAGGTCAGGCCGAAAATGGCCATTAGCATTTCGTCCAGCGAAAGTATGGCTGATTTGCCCTCCGCGCTGCCAGTTAAACCTTAAAAATTAAGAAAAATAACAATAAATATTGCCGCGTGACGTCACAGGTGCCCACTACAAACGCACGTGCATGCAGGTGCTTTTTGTTTTCTTTAAAACTCACCTAAAACATGTGTCAGCGCCACTGCCTTGAGGTCCAGACGTTGATTGGGTTGCATAAATTGTACTAGCTCTTTCACAGTGTCCATTTTAATCGTTTTTATTGCTAAATTTACGAATTTGTTTTTGTTTTGCGGCGCGATTAGAGATGGCTCCTCTACAACTTATCAGTGCTGGCAGTTTGGCGATTTATAGCTAATTCTAGGCAAATTTAGCTATCTGGTACTTTTGGTCGCTCGGACCGAAAAGTCTGGCAGCGCTGGTAGCTCGTGCAGCAGCGACCAACGTTGCCAGACTGTCAGTGAACGAGTACAAAAGCTAGTGTTGTATAGCAACAAGTTTGCCACACGCAACATTCACGTAACCCAACAAACAAAATTATGTTTGAAGCCTTGCAGATCATTTTCGACTTTATAAACCTGATAATCAGTATCAGTATCGACAGGCAAGTTGATCTGATATGCTAGATAGAAAACAAATTTTACTTATTTTTTTTATAAGGGCTTACAAAATAAACATTTTCTAAAACTCTAAATCGATAATCAGCATTGGCATCTATACTAAAATAATAACAACTTTGAATCTAGACAAATTGTGGTGCTTAAAATTATAATAAATGCCATAATAAAATTTTTGTAAACAAATAAAATATCAGTAACAAAACACCGACACTGGGCTAGACGCCCGATTTTTGTAGGAAAATTCAAAATTTTTATTAAAACCTCTAAAATCTCTTGTTAAAAAAAATAAATATTAAATATTAACATAACCATTTTAAATTTAAAATATATATAAATATTACTTTATTATTACAAAATAAGTTACTGTATAAGAATTGTCTTCTATTATATTTATATTCATTTATTTTATTTTAATTATTAAAATAAATACGTATCCTTGCTAGTGCAAATTTTTAAAATTATAACGAGCTTAAAGTATATGTTAAGCCTACTCAGAAGCAAATATCTCACTCAAGTCCTTGTCTCACAGTAAATATTGCTTATATGCTATATATAATTATGCTATATTATTACAAATTTTATAACTAATTTGCCAATTTCTGCAATATCTCAAGCAAATGAAATATTTTTAAACTGTACATATAGTAATAATGGCATATAATGGGTATGCACTGTACTTTCAAATATAAAGGGGAAACGGAGATGCTCCTAAAGCTAAAGTTTCACAGAAGGAAACAACTAACAGAGTTTCATGTCGATTACACGGGAATCGAATAGTCGATGTATGCCTATCGATCGCGCAGAATTCTTTTGTCATCGGTAAAGCACGTTTTTCGGGGAAACCCGAATAAAAGATTCCTTTTCCGACCGAGCGACGAGTTTGATCAGAACAGAAACGTCTTCAACCATGGACTTCAACGCGGAAGTTCAGTGTCTACAGCGAGGAGTGACCGAGCGGGATGAGTTACTCTGCGAGCTGGTGGAGATTCTCCGGGACCACGAGCCTGGCTTGAAGCGCGTGCTTCAGAGCATTTACACCCTGGTGCAGGACAACCTGCTATGCAGCACCCAACTTGTGCAGAAGGTAATCTTGGCTGTGATCACTGGCAGCCAGGAAGAGGCATCCGAGCGCCGCCGCCTGCTGGCTAGAGCCCTCGTCTGCGTCCAGCTGCAGCTGCGCAGAATCCCTGCCGACGACGGCGCGCTCATGTTGCACGAACTCCTGGCCAGGGCCTCGAATGATGTTCATCCATATGCGGGGCAGATTTTGGAACACCTGTTCAGTGACTTTGTGCGTGTGCTGGGAGCAGACTGTTTCCTGCCTCTGCTGGACGCCACTCGAACCATTTTGCTGTCAAAGGAGCCACAGGATCGGAAGTCATCCTACTTTCTCATCACCAATATCCAAAGGATGTGTGAAATTGATGGAGAGCATAGCGAAGCCTTGCTAAATGGTTTGCAGTGCAGTGCCCAGCAGTGGATCGCTTTTGCGGTCATCGTGGCAGCCTTGGAAGAGCAGGATCCAAACCTGGTTGGGGGTACACTTGAGACGCAGCTACCCCAGCTGCAGCTGATGTCCAGCGATCTCGGAGAGCGTTGGCTGGCATGGCTAAGAACCATTTGCCTTAGACTCCTGCAGGAGAACAGAGTCCAGGTGCTGCGCAAAACCCTGGAGTACTTTCTGAGCCACCTGAGTGTAGAGCACCTCTGCCGCTTAGGCCTGCTGCCCGAGTTCCTGATGGCCACCAACAGAAGCCAGTTGTTTGATCCCGAGGATGACGACTGCCTCAACGAAAAGCAGGTGAAGCAGTTTGTGGCGAAGGGCAATGTGGAACTCCTCCTGGAGGCACTGGTGGTAGTTTCTTGGGAGAACGTTCCTCTGCTCGTCTGGATACTCAGTTTAAAATCTGAACAAGTGGAGAGTGTTCCTAAGGAGCTGTTTATTAAGCTGTGTCTAAATGTTCGGTCCATCGACAACAGTCTTCTTCAAAACGGAGCTCGGATTCATTTCATGTTAATATTCAAGGTACAACATTTTAATTGCGTTAGTTTAAGGACAATGATATCACCTTTTAATTTCAGGACACAATCGACTGTTTCTCTTTGAGGGATTACATGGTCTGCATGGAATCGTTGTTTAACAAGGGGGATCCATTTCATGACTCCCAGCGATTACAAGATAAAATCGCAAACTGCACAGATTTTGAGGAGCATATAGACTGCTTCAACCGAAGATTCTTTGAAATTTTGTTCTATTATCTTACTATTGATCATTGGCAATCCAGTATTTCACATACTTTATGCTCGAAAATGGGAACTCTTCCCAAACATAAGCATGGCTTTTTGCGCTTTGTGTTTATTACTAAACACGAGAAATTATTCACCAACTTTTATCGGAAGTTTTACAACGTGGACACATCGTTGCTTCAAAAGGGATCAAGTCTCGAGGAGATGCAAGTGCACTTGCTGGACAGACTGGACTGCCAAACTGACGAGGAGACATCCTTTCTGAAGGCACGATGCGTGGACCTCTTCACTTTGAACTTGGATTCATGGGGCCAGTTGGAGGAACTAAACTTAGATCCCCGGAAACTAATAAAACAGGGAACAAATGATACCATTTCTGCTTTAGAACGCTTATTGGAATCACATCAGAAACGAGTTACGGACGAGACGGTATTGCCAGCTCTGATTTCCCGTATTAAATGTACAGTTGATATGTAAGCTATTACCTTATAAACCGGTTTTTTTATAATCATTGAATTTTTCCTCAGTAAAAATATTGTGGACTACGCATACAAGAATTTAACAGAAGAAGAATTTGAAAGCTTCTTTGCGAAACTCATTATTCAAGAGTGTTGTATTTGGTTACCAGACGAAAAACTAAGTATTTCCCTGTATTTAAAGCTGCTGCTACATGGAGAACCCACCACAGGAATCAAACGGTGAGTTAGCTTAGATTTCTTAAATTTTCTAAGCCAACTTGGTGACAATTTCAACCATTCTCCTAGCATTGAGGCAGCTTATGCATACAATACCTTGCATTTCGTCGAATCATCTGCAGGACTTCGATATAATACTATATGCCATTTAGTACAGTGTACAAATGATGAAATGAAATCTCAAGTGTTCAAAGAACTTCTGAGAATTAACGGAAAGCTGTCCATAGAGCATCCCCAGTACACTGAAAACTCCGAGGTGCACAGGCAAAAAATGCGACTTGCCTCTGCTTTGATTGATCTTCGCTGCAATTGCGATGATCCAAAATCCTTGGAGACTTTGTTGTTGTCCAACGATCAGCTCGGGATAAACATTATGCACGAGTTCCTGGTAGGCGATTGTGTGAAAGACATTGATTGGGCGTTGGATGCATTACCAAATTTGGAGCCAAGGCTTCAGGAATCATATCTCTCCATCGCTTATATTTTCATTTCTAAAAATTTGGAAAAACTTAACGGAGAGAAAAAATTATCTGAAATGTTTTCGCTACTTCTACCGTTCATAATGGGATCCACTCTTTCCACGCGCATTCTCGCTCAATTGATCCTCCATAAATTAGGAGTCAAGTGTCAAGAAAAAAGGTAACGGATAGCACAATTCTGATTCAATATTCTAACTTTTTTGTTTAAAGGTTTTGTATTCACCTCGCCGAAGTCCTGGTAAACTCGGTAGAAATGTCGTTGGGGGAAAAGCTTCACGACCTTCAAAGTGATCCTCGGCTTTGGCTCACAGAATTAACCATGGATTATGATTTGTCAGACTGTATTTTGTACATGACAAATGCGCCCTTCGATGAAATCGGTACTAGTTTCAGTAGTTCCACTCATGGACGACAATATAACGGGTGTGTATTTGTTTTTTTCTTTGTTAACTTTATATTTTTAATCCATCTCTTTTCTAATCTGTGTGTATATTAGATTCAAAAAGATTCGTCAAGCATTTGCTGCAAGAAAATTGCCATCATCCGGGGAAGTCGCACCTCCTCAAACCCGTTCCGAAGGACTCACACTCCCTCCCACGGATGCTAACAATTCAGGCCTGGAACTTATATTAGTGGCTTCTCTTCTTGGCGGGGAAATCAATTTCCCAGCACTGAGGCGCACCTGCGAGAAGTTTGGATTTCATTCTCTGGTTGTAGCCGATGAATCACATTTGGCGGATGCCAGTTCTTGCAATTTAAGGTAGGAAAAATAATTGTAAATCCTTTTCTTAATTATTATTATTGTTAATTATTTCAGCATCGTTAAGGTAAAGCCAGAAAACCTTGTGGAATTTATTCTGGCAAAGCAGGCCGAGGGTTATAAAGCTGTTAGTTCCAAAGGATCTGCAGGCACACCCAAATTCGACTATTTCGAGTTTCCAAAGAAGTGTATACTGGTGTTGGGGTGAGTTCTAAGCAATAATTCGAAGAAGGAAATTTCAAAAGTATGTTTTTCAGGCACGAAAAGCATGGAATACCTATTAACGTGGCGGGAGTGCTGGACTATGTTGTGGAGATTCCGCAATTCGGCTCACTGGATACAAATTTTGGAGCATCGCTGGTTATTTGGGAGCTTTTCAAAGATCATTGTGCCTAGGCTTACAGCTCTTTTGTACTATTAAACTGAAGTACTTGTTTTCGTTTTCCATTAATAATTACACTTACCTGCTGTACAGTGAAGGCAGATACAATTTTATGTTATTAATTACGCTTTTCAAAGCAAATATCTAAAGTTATTTTCCTTATTAGAATCTAAGCTACATTCAAAATCAAAATAAAATGTATACTGTTATAAGACTGGTGGTAATTTTTACTATATGCATGATATATTTGTGGAAATTTAAACTACCATTTGATATAATCTATTAGTTATAATATAGTTAATAGAAATATCCGATTGGATAGAGTTGAAATTAAATGGTGGAAAAAAATATAATAGGATTTTGTTTATTATTAAAATAAGTTTTAATACGTCAAAAAGTAAACTGTTTTTTATATTTTGCTACTAAGATCCTATTTTATTTAAAAGAAGGGATTTACTTTTAATTTCAACAAGACAAACTGAAATAAATTTGGTTTGAGGTACAACATATCCTCCTGCGGTGTCAATCCGATCATAGTCCATCCCGATATGGCGGCAATGCTTCTCGTCCCCGACAGGCTACTCCACTGTTACTTAATCCTTGTTGCACTAGAATATTATCAGAAATAAAATTTGAATTAAATAAAAAACAAGAAAGAAAGCTAACTTTGGCCAGCCAAAGTTTGTATACCCTTGCAGGTAACAATAAAAACATATCATAACTAAGCCAAAAATGCATTATTTTCGATTCGGAAAGCAGTTTTGTGTTAGTTTTTATTAATTTAAATAAACTGCATACCAAATTTAAAATTTTAATAAATCCAATTTTTTTGCCATTTTTTGCTAATTTTAATGATGTTACCCCTCATCAAATTTCGCAAAATTGGCAAAAAAATCGATTTCTTCCGGACATGTCTAGAAAGATTCCCCTGTTGATGCTGATCAAGAATATATATGGTTTATGGGGTCGAAAATGATTCCTTCACTTAGCAAAATATTATTTTGTATTATAATATCTGATTTTTTATATTAAAAAACTTCTTGATTATTTTAAAATTAACAAGAAAGGAAGCTAACTTCGGCATGCCGTTGCAGATTCACTGCGTTGCAAACTTCTGACTGAAATTATAATACCCTGCAAGGGTATAAAAACATAGCCGTCTCGTGGATATTGCAGATGTTTTCATGTACATGCTTTAAATGATTTAAAAATTAATTCTTAATATATACAAAGTTCAGGAATGTCAGTAAAGAACTGACATTTAGCAGGAGCTGCGCAGCAAGCACTTTATGAAAATTCTGATCGAATTCGAGTCATTTTCAACTCTCCTTTCTGATTAAAAAAAGCATATATGCGCTCATTTTCTGATCATAAATGATGCTGTCTTCGGGAGAAATTGGACCCCTAGCCGCGACACTTCTGGAAGAGTCGTTTCCGACTTCTTTTTCTCCCAAGAGAGGACTCTTTTTTGAGTCATATTTTAATCGAATCGGAAATGGCTAATCGTTCCTAAAAGGTCACACTGGCCCGAAAAGGCTCTGGCCACATTAAATGGCAAATTCCGCCTAAACGTTGGTCACACTTAAACTCTCCAGGGCCTTATAAAAGACGAGCCCAAAGCCTTGGGAGCTCATTCGGTTTACATCGGCCAAGTACTCCGGATGAGCAGTGGTAAGGAACCAACCATGGACCGGATAAGGTATTTTGGTAAATCGATATTGGAGGATCTTTAGGGTCTCCAAAAACGTTCTCGTTATTATATAATAATAACAAACAAAATTCTGTTTGCATTTATAAACTTAAACAATATTTTTTTTAATATTTATAATATTATTGTGTTGTTTACCCACTGCTTGCCGTGCCCTCGGGCACAAATGCGTTGGTGCCCTGCCATCTGTTGGGCGGTCTTGGTCATTCGCCCAAGTCGCACTAGTACTAGTAATCAGCATCGTTGCACTCTTTTTCGTGCCGAAATAACGTAGTAGATTTGTTGCATTGCATCATGTCTATGCAACCACATGTAACTTTTCGTACGCCTCGAAGGCGTCTCCTGCAGGAGCCGCAATGCTCCCCCAGCGCGGGCTCCTCCTGCTGTTCGGCCTCGTCTATGTCGAGATCATCTTCGAACTCCGTCTCATTTTCGCGCGAGTTTTCGTTTTCCTAAAAACGGCTGAAGTCGCCAAAAAAGCCAAAACTCGTCGAATGCCTTTAATAAAAAAATGTTTTACTTTCTTATAAATATGTAAATATTACTCAGTACCACTTCAACCTCCGAAGAGACAAGTCGTATTACAACAGCATCGATCCCGCGTTTGCAAAAAACCCATAGAGCTTATCAGCAAATTTGTGAAAAACAAATATTAAGACCAAAACAAAATAAAAAAAGACAACAACAAAAAACACACCATTTCATACCAATCGGGCGCAAGCCCTTTACAAGCAACCATGCACGAGCCACCAGACATACCAAAGTTCACTACGAGATCGTATCAACTAGGAGAACCCAAATTTATTATTATTAAAAGCAAAAATGAAACCTCACTTAAAACACTTTCACCTTTCATCATCGAAAAATCCGTGGATTTTGCCTGCGGAGGAAGAGTTGATTCCGTGAAAAAACTTAGGGACGGCGGACTTTTGATAAAAACAAAAAACAACTTACAAGCCACAAAACTTCTAAAACTTACCAAAATCGGAGACATTGATATAACA
>VNJY01003664.1:0-11348 GCA_008042715.1 Drosophila bocki
GGCTATGTCTCAAAAATGATGCAAAAATGTTGAAAAACAGCCAAGTTATAATGTGTTTTCTAAAAATTTATCGAACATTTGTATGGGAGCTATATGATATAGTCGTCCGATCCGGCCCGTTCCGACATATATAGCAGTGAGAGTATATAGAAGACTATATGCAAAGTTTCATTCAGATAGCTTTAAAACTGAGGGACTAGTTTGCGTAGAAACGGACAGACGGACGGACGGACAGACGGACAGACGGACAGACGGACAGACGGACATGGCTAGATCGACTCGGCTGTTGATGCTGATCAAGAATATATATACTTTATAGGGTCGGAAACGTCTCCTTCACTGCGTTGCAAACTTCTGACTGAAATTATAATACCCTGCAAGGGTATAAAAATCTCAAGGGATAAGTAACTAGTTTATCTGCCTACCTATGTAGTTTCCATTATATTAGCAAATTAATGTAGCTAACGACTGGGTAAAGGAATACTATTTTCACCTTTTAATTATGACACAATTACAGCGAACTTATTTCAGTTTATCTAGAGCATGAAGGGTGCTTTGAATTGCAGATGAGCTTGGCTCTTTCGCAGATTTGGTCATCGCCTTCAATCGAATCTAGAATATATTTATTTTTCTACTTTGGATGTGGGTTAGACACTCATTGGGAGCGAACACGCATTACAAAACAGAAGTCCAACACGCTTCAATATTTACCCAAGCACCTCATACCTGTAGATCTCGATCTTCTCCGCTTGAAAACCCATCCCAGTCGGTTTTAATTTTCTCTATGTGCGGAGTTTCACGTTATTAATAAACCATATTCTTGAGAATAATGGAGTTATTTTTAAATTTTGCAATAAATTCAAAGTTTAGTAAAATTTTAGTAAAATTAATAGGTTTACAAAACTGAGCAATTAAACTTAATTATACTTGTTTTTATTTATGCTGAACCTGATTAAAGATAAAGATAAAGATTAAAGAAGATAAGCCAATAGTATTTCCAGCCTAAAAGTATACCTCCTCTCGTTTTGTACTTCAACAACTCTGCTTCGGGAGGCGGCCAATACATTTTCTATGATTAAACCATGAATTTTCCGATACTTAAGCTCCCTAGAAGCCGTTATATTTTCACAAAAAAAAACATGAAACCCTAATGAAAATTGTTTGCTAGCAGATAAAAAAGTTAATTTTTTTTTAAAGAGACGTGTTATTATTAGTGGTGGTAGTTGAGTTCGATACCAAATCAATACATTTCAAAATACCAAGAACAGCTGTTCTACCTCAAAACATAAACAAATGATAATAATAGAATGAATGAGATTAGTGTCAGTGTGTTAAAAACTAAATTTAAAACGAACCTTGACTTGGCAGTCAATTAAGATTAGTTCACAATGTGGCTGGCAGGACGTGTCCTTGGTGGCTCCATTCGCCACACAGGCCGCAGTTCCTGTCGCTTGTTGCATCTCAAACGCCGCGAGGTGTATTCGGTAAGAGGAGACTCTAAGTTGCGTTGCTTCCTTTCCCCTTATATAACGTCCCATCTGCATTATTAGAAGTGCTTCCGCATCCTGGGCGTGCACGAGTCGGCGGATCAGAATACCGTGCGCCACGCCTACTTGGACCTGGTGAAGCGAGTCCATCCTGACTCGGGCACCGAAGAGGCCAGCGCCGAGCGATTCCAGCAGGTGGACGAGGCGTTCAGGGTGCTGCAGGAGAAGTTTGCCAAAGGGCGACGCAACATTCAGGAGGACGAGGACGAGGCCATGGAGTTTGATATTCAGCATACTGCTCCGCAGCACCGCCAGTACCTGTCCAACGAGGGCATTGGCGTCGGTACCCCGTTCCAGCGCCAGAAGCAATACCAGAAGGTGCGTGCCATGAAGGCGCAAGAGCGCGTCCTCGAGCATCGCATCGACAAGGCGGCTGCAGGCGAGAAGACCCTGATGTCCAAGGGCAATCATTTCCGCAAGCACGCCATCAAGACCAAGTACGGCATCGAGCGCGTGGTGGAGGATCTCATCCAGGAGGCCATGTCCAAGGGTGACTTTGACAATCTTAATGGGGTCGGGAAGCCGCTGTCATCGGCCCAGTCGCAGACTCCCTATCTGGACTTTACCACGCACAAGCTGAACAAGATAATGCTGGACAACGGCTTCACGCCGGAGTGGATCAGCCTCAGCAAGGACATACGCGAGGCTGTGGCCCAGCTTAAGGAGAAGGTGCGCCAGGAGCGTACCTATTACGGCGAGTGGCCACTGCAACGCCCCGAAGAGCTGGACGCCTGGCAGACATTCAGGCAGCAGCACCAGGAAGAAGTCCAGCAGCTGAACAAGCTGATAGACAAGTACAACCTGTTGGTGCCCATCCTGAAGAATCAGTTCTTTCGCCAGAACCTGGACACAATGGCCGAAAGGGTCTTCAAGGAGCCAGGATTGCAGCGCAACCTGAAGCGACGACCCACTCCGGATGCCAATATCAACAGCAATGAGCAGAAGCAGCAGAGCACGAGTACAAGCATCTTTTCCCTCTTTAGCAATCTTTTGTGATGGAAAGTTTGTTTTGAACAAACAATTGGTGATATTAGTGATATAATAGTTATTTATTAAAAATGAATTGCAGTCTTAACCAATCAAAAATGCATATAAAGAAACGTCATTTATCGGCAGATGTATCCATCCCTGTGATTTCCATGCCTAACTCGAAAAACAGCCTAGGATGGCAGTGTAGTTCTTCCCTCGGCACTGAGACGCACTGTTCCGCTGGCCAGCAGGGCTAGAGCTCTTGGGAACGCCCAGTGCTCGGCCTTGTGGATGCGCTGCGTCAAAGCATCCTCATCGTCTCCGGGCAAAATGGGAACTGCAGCCTGAACTAGAATAGCTCCCGTGTCCACGCCCTCGTCCACAAAATGAACCGTGCATCCCGACTCCTCCTCGCCAGCCTCCAACGCCTGCCGCTGGACATGTAGACCCGGGTACTTGGGCAGCAGCGAAGGATGGATGTTGATGAGACGGCCAGACCACTCCCGAACAAACGGTGCACTCAAAATGCGCATGAAGCCGGCTAGGCACACCAAATCCACGCGAGCTGCCTTGAGATTTCGCGTCAGTTCGTCGTCGTAGAGTTCTCGAGTCTTAAAGTCCTTGTGTGCAATGACCACGTAGGGTATTCCGGCACGAGTGGCACGTTCCAGGCCCAGGACACCCGGCTTGTTGCTAATCACCAGCACAATCTCGGCATGAACACCCTGGGCGGAGTCCCGAGTGGCATCGATGAGTGCCTGCAAGTTGCTGCCCGTTCCCGAAATGAGAACAGCCACTCGTTTACGGGGCGTGGAGAGCAGCTTTTGGGTCCTCGCCAACGAGGCCTCGAAGTTCTGAACCACAACCTGCGGCTTCTTTGGATCCTTGCGGGCAACAACCTCTCCAACCAAAGAAGCCCGCTGCGGATAACGCAACTCTTTCAGTACGCGGTTGGCATCGGCGGCGGAAACCACCAGGACCAGACCTAAGCCGCAGTTGTAGGTGCGCTGCAACTCGGCGGAGCTAATGTTTCCAGCTGCCGCCAGCCAGGCAAAGACAGGCGGTAGCTGGAATTCATTGGCGTCCAGACGAACTGCCAGATCCTTGCGGAGCACGCGCGGAATGTTCTCACTGAGTCCGCCGCCGGTGATGTGGGCTAAAGCCTTGATTCCGTGATTTGGTTGCGATAGCAACTCGGCCAATGCCTTTACATATATCTTGGTGGGCACTAGCAGCTCCTCGCCAAGTGTCTTCTCGCTGAAAGGCGCCTTATCGTTGAGACCCAAGCCGACACGCCTCAGGACGGCGTGCACCAGACTGAAACCATTGCTGTGGACACCCGACGATGGCAAGCCAATGAGCACATCTCCCGGCTGAATGTCACTCAAACGGGGCAGGATACCGGAGCGTTCAGCTATACCCAGGGCAAAGCCAGCCAGGTCATACACCTGGGGCTCGTACAGCAGCGGCAGGGCAGCACTGTGCGAATCTGGCAAGGAATTGTTCATAAAATATTGTACTTGATATTCAGACCAAGATTAATTACCAATGAAACTGCTGTTGGCCTGCTGAGAACCCTCTAGGACTCCGGCATGTACCTCCTTGGCCAGCTCCTCCTGCCACTGACCACAGGCATAGTAGCTGGAGAAGCTTAGAGGCTCGGCTCCATTGCACAGAATATCGTTGACACACATGGCCACCAGATCGATGCCCACGCTAGAGTTGCGATTCGTTTGCTGGGCAATTTTCAGCTTGGTGCCCACACCATCAGTGCCCAAAATAAGAATGGGATCCTTGTAGTTACCCGAAACCCGAGTGAGACGGCGTCCAGCTGCATTTTCAAAGCAATCCGCCCTCGAGGCAGCTACAGCGTCTTTGGAGGCCAGTTTTTTGAGCTCCTCTGGCAGCTCGCGTTCACCAAGTCCTCCAAAAGGAGCAGCTACGCGCTGTAGTTGCTCTGTAAAGTTGCGCACCTGCACTGCAGCTCCCGTGGTCTTTGCTCGTCGCTGCAAAACGCCCAAAACCTTGGCCCCCGGCAGGGATGTGCGCCACAACTGGCTAGACTGTGGCAGGACTAAAAGCATACCAATGCCGCAATTATGTCGCTCCAGCAACGTTGCTGCGCTGAGCCTAAGCTTTCCCGCCAGCCAGCCAAAGATCTTGGGAATGGGAACCGCTCCAAAGTCCAGTGTGGTCTCGAAACCCTCGGGCAACAGGCGCTGTACATCATTTAGAAGGCCATGGGTCACATGGGCCACCGACTTGATCTCATCCCCTTTCTGGAGGTGGGAAAGCAGCTGCTGAACATACAGGCGGGTGGGTGTGGCCAGGGAATGGGCCAGGGAGAGACCATCCTCTCCACCGTCAACGGGGGACAGATCCTTGAGATTCACTTTCAAGTCTTGCAGCCTTGTGAGAATTTCGTTAAAGCCGGCACAGTGGAGTCCAGATGACGGCAGGCCAATAAGAAGATCTCCTGGCTGATAGAGATTGAATCGTGGCAGAACGCGAGACTGCTCCACGATGCCAACACAATAGCCGGCCATGTCATGCTGACCGGGTCCATAGAGTGAGGGCATCTCCGCTGTTTCGCCACCTTGAAGGTAGAAATGGAAGTTAATGTGTTTCTTAAAGGTTATTTTACAACATTTAAAGATTTTTTTTCTCACCAACTAAAGCGCAGCGCGCATCCCGACAACCATCAGCCATTCCCTTGACCAGCTGAGCAGCCAGCGGAACGTTAAGCTTGCCGCAGGCAATGTAATCCAAGAAGGCCACAGGCTCAGCACCAAACTCAAGCAGATCGTTGGCAGAGAGGGCAAATAGATCGTAGCCCACATTCTCGTACAATTCGTGCTCCAGGGCCAGCTTAATTTTGGCTCCCACTCCCTGTGTGGCCTCGGCAATGACGGGCTCCTTGTAGCTGAGCTCATTCAGGCGAAAGAGTCCACCAAAGCCACCCAGGCCGCCAAGAACGCCCGGCCTCTGGGTGCCGCGGGACAAGGGCTTAATCCGCTGGACGAGAGCATCGCCAGCATCGATATCTACGCCGCTGTCCTTGTAGCTCAATCCTGGAGCGCTGGCAGTGGTTCTAAATAAATAAATAAATATTTAGATACACATTTGTTTTGCAACGAGAAAGAAAGCTTGGAAAGATGAAATAGAGTGGGAAATGATCTCTTGTTGAGTTTTAAAGGCTTGAATCTTTTATTTTTTATTTTTCCGCATTCAATCTTGATGGATGATTAACTTGTATTTACATTTTAAAGGCCTTTTGGGCAATATCCGTTCTGTACTGAGCTCCAGAGCCGGAAAAGCTAATACTGCCAGCCAATTTGGTGGCCTTGGCAGCTGCCTCCTTCAGGCCGCCGTCAAGAGCAATGGCAATAAGGACACGACCGCCATTGGTCAGGGCTTGTTTTTCTTTATTCACGGCCAGGCCACTATGGAATATCAGTTGGGTCGCAGTGTTGTTCGCAGGAAGACCTAAAAAAAAATACAATTTAGAACATTTCAAACTGGATTATCAATAAATGCATACCTGTGATAACACATCCTTTAGTGGAGGTCTCCGGATAGCCAGCACTGGCTAGGATCACGCCCACGGCGCTGACTCCACTGCGCCACTGCAGAGTGAGCTTGTCCAGCTTTCCGGTGCAACAAGCCAGCATCACATCAAACAGATCGGTTTCGAGCAGCGGCAGAATGACCTGAGTCTCCGGATCGCCAAAGCGACAGTTGAACTCCAGGACGCGGGGACCATCGCGTGTCAGCATGAGTCCTGCGTAGAGAACGCCCTGATAGGAGATTCGTTCCTTGGCCAAGCCCTGCACGGCCCTCTCAAGAACGGCCTTTTGGACCAGTTCCAGTGCCGGCTGACTAATCAACGGACACGGACAGTAGGCCCCCATGCCGCCGGTGTTCGGTCCAGTGTCGCCGTTGCCCAAACGCTTGTGATCCTGGGCGGGCAGCATGGCGCGCACACTCTTGCCATCGGTGAAGGCCAGCACCGAGATCTCTTCACCCTCCAGAAGCTCCTCCACTACCAGGGTAGCTCCCGCTTCTCCATACTTTAGCTGCCCCAGGATTTCATCCACTGCCTGGCAGGCTTCATCCACATTGGCGGCCACCACCACACCCTTGCCAGCGGCCAGACCAGCCGCCTTCACCACCAGAGCCGGATAGGGGGCGCTGGAAAAGGGGTATCCAGTTTTATTTCACTTTAAAACACTTGAAAGATCTATGTTTTACTTCTTGATGAACGCTTTGGCTTTGTCCGTGTCCGTGAAACTCTCATATCGTGCCGTTGGAATCCCGTGACGCAACATAAAGTCCTTGGCCCATTTCTTGTCCGCCTCGATTTGGGCACCCTGTTTGCCGGGACCAAAGCACGCAATGCCCTCCTTTTGCAGGACATCGCCCAAGCCCAAGGCTAGCGGATCTTCCGGTCCCACGACCACTAGAGCTATCTCCTTTTCCTTACTCCACTTGGCAATGGCCTGGAAAAAAAATAAATAAAAAATAATTAAATGATCGGGCTTTTTCGATAATATTTAAATGTGGAATACTACATTTTTTATATTTAAAACTCATATATAATAAAGTTAATATTATTTTCGGTATTTCAAATATGTAAATTTAAATTTTATACAATTGAACAGTGACAATGAGTATAATTAAGTTTAAAAACATATTTACTTATTAATAAGTAATTCCATTAGGAATTTTGGGAAATCCATAAAACAAATTCAGGTCTTAATAAGCTTGGTAAATAATGAAAACAAAATTAATAAAGCAATTTAAATTCGGTTGAGATGATTATAATCAAAGAACCGTTAAATTCGCATTTGCTAAGCTCAAATCAATTTACTTAATTGATATCACAATCATTTTTATACAAGTGCCACACTGAAACACATTTTTTGAAAGGCCGAAAGCCCCCTCCTTGCATTTCAAATATATAATATTACCCAAGGTTGAAATTCTTTAATAACATTGAAACAAGTACCTCTCCTTATATCTTTGATCCACAATCTCAAATTTGTAATTACTCATTCTAATTTACATATTCGATTAAATGAAAATCTGATATTTTTGTGCGATCTTTATTGGATTTTCCCATCTAACCGGGCCATAATCATTATTAGCAAGTTCTTTGTTTTGACTTTTTGTAACCACATTCCGAGTGGCAGATAACACTCCTCTAAGTACTCAACCGGTTCCCTCGTCAATTTGTCGCCAAAATAATAAATGCCTTCCTAATTGTTTTGCCATTAAACTGGGTCTGGGGGTGCATTGTCTTTGCACCGTCGAGATGAACTGACTAAGGCGCCAGCTATGTCAGCCGTGTGTCAACAAACCAAATTAATCCCCAGGCCCGGATCGCTGATCAGAGATCGACTTAGTCCGGTTTCGCGGTTGGCGTGACTTCGATATCGTTACGCAGCTCTAATTCGAATTGGCGCCAACGCAGAGTCGGATTACCCCGCCGAGGTGAAACGCGTCCGAATTGCACTCGGCTGCGTTCCAGACCATTTAGCACCTGGAGCTGAGAGACTACTCATCCCGGTTTCAAATTCCCAGAGTTCAAGAACGTTCACACGGTGGCTGCCGAGAAAGATGACGTTTTTATTGAGCCACTTGACTTTCCAAATTAAGTCCGATTTGGCAAACCCGGCCAAGGTTTTAATTTCCCGTAACGAAGGTTAGAGGAGAAGCGAGAAGCTGACTCGCTTATGACAGGCGGAACTGGCCAGGTGATAAAGGGGGGAAACTTGAGAAGAGATCATCGGCAGAGAAGAGAGAGATCAACAACATTTTAAACTCGGAATCTCCGAACGAGGGGACCTGCCAAATTTGGCTAGAACGTTTTCGTCTTTATGCTTTACAGAGTGCGCTCATGATTTACTGTATTATATGCAAATTAAGTGCGGGAGAATGGGATCTGGGGTCTGAAATCTGAGGTCTGGGGGGGGGGGGTCTGGCAAGGAATGCTGCCACATTTGTTCACGGATAAGTTAGGGAATTAGATACGCTTTGCTGAATTAGTCGGACGGGTTCTCGCACATCTTCCAAAAAAAGTATATTCGGCGGTAAAGATATATCTCTGGGATGAAGCAGGAAATTTCGTCTGGCAAAAGAAGTGATTGAATTATATGTTTGAAGATAACACTTTATACATCATTTATCAGAACAACTATGTCGTGGAGCTTAATGATTGAACTATGCAATTTCTAAGAATAACTATGCAAATTTCATGAAAACAAAGAAGAATTAATTAAGCATCGTTTACGTGAGCCAAGGCTTCCGAATTTGGCTTAAACTAAAAAGTAATAAAAGTGTTCCCTTCATTGGAATGCCATTTCCTTTCAAATCCAATTAAGCTCGTGAAAATTTTAACTGCTTTTACAATAAGGATTGGAAATAAATCTTAACTATATGATTCATACCCATCAATCACTCAAATAATAAACTTCAATGCAAATTCCAGATGCAAAGATCTTGTAAGGCAGTTCAACGATCGTCGTGGTATTTAGAGTTCCTTGAGAATGTAAGCCGGGCAAGGCAATATGGGATTTTCAAGATCAGCCACAATACATATCAAATTGTAAGTGCCCCAACCTTCGAGTAGGGCATACCATTCACGAATGTTTTACAGTATATTATTACTCTTCTTTCCGTTTTTTTAAATATATTTTTGTCGCTCTTGTTTTGTTTTTGGTTGGTTTTATGCCATCCCACACTTTAGGAATTGCAGCGGCGGCGACAACGACAAATAACGTCGTTGATACCTATATAAAATAATACTTATAAGAAATAAAATCATTTTATTTATGACTGACTAAGGCAACCAACGGCGATCATGGAGAAGATGACGACGCACCGGCGGAGACGGAGACGCGACGCTGGCGGCTCGGAACTGGGTTTCCGAGGAGAAAAATTGCCAAAAAATCACTGCTGAGCGGATGGATATAAAAACGAAAGCCACTGCGAAGCGAGCAAGTAGTTTAGAACCAAACTCGAACGCGACAGCAGCTCATCCTCCACCATCATGTATTTGCTTGTAAGCCCAGCACCAGCCCCATCTGGGACTTTCCCGTAATGGATAATAACAGATGTCTCATCCTCATCCTTCAGGTTAGTTTTTGCGTCGCCATTTTGGCCGTGCTGCAGGTGCAGGGTGCCTCCTACATCCCGGATTCAGACCGGAACACCAAGACGCTCCAGAACGAACTGCAAGTGGAGCGGGATGGCAACTACAGGTACGCCTACGAGACCTCCAATGGCATATCCGCCTCGCAGGCAGGACTAGGCGGCGTTTCCGTCCAGGGTGGATCCAGCTACACCTCGCCCGAGGGCTCTGTGATCAGTGTCAACTATGTGGCCGATGAATTCGGCTACCATCCCGTGGGCGATCACATACCGCAGGTGCCGGACTACATATTGCGGGCCCTGGAGTACATTAGGACGCATCCCTACCAGGTCAAGGATTACTACACCGGCGAGCTGAAGACCGTGGAGCACGATGCAGCTGCCTTCAACGTGTACACCCGCAATTTCCAGGAGGCAACGTCACCGAGATCCCGGCCAAGCACCACACCAAAGACCATCTACCTCACCCATCCGCCCACGACGACAACGGTGCGACCTGTGCGACAGAGACGCGGTGCTCCGAGGCACTGAAAATGACGGATGACTGGGGATGTGGTTCAGGAATCTTTGGCGGGGAAAGGGGCCGGTCTCCATGGAAACCAGCATACAAATCTGTGAATTTTGATCTAAACAATTAATTAAGCCTCAAACAATAAATAGAAGTGCTAAGCAAGCGTAAGCCAAAATATGAAAAAGAAAACAAAAGGCAGCTATTGTTAATCGATCTGTTGACATATTCATTGGGTATTGTTGGTCACGAAAAAGAGCCGCAGATATCTGAGCATGTTTGTGAATTTGCGATCATTTTTACGGATCATCATAATAGTTTCACTTTACTTGATATTTTCTGTGAAACATAATTTAGATTGGGTTTTTTTCAAGCCAAATGTGCTAATACTAGATAAAGTTAAACATTTATTAAAAACATCTTAAACAAATTTAGTTGATTCAAGCGAACAAAACACTCGATTTGGCTTATTATTTTAGATAATTTTTCAAGCATCCAGACTAAAATATTAGAACTTTTATTGCTGCCCCTTGCTATAATTAATTAGCTTAAATCAAGTAGATGAAGCTTAAAAAACTGGTTTTCGTAGAAAGATCACTTTCTGTTATCTTCAAATAAACCAAATATTGCAGCCTTAAACTTTTTCGTTTAATGGAAGACCAATTAATTTTAATTAATATTTTTTGAAAACAATTTAAAAATTATTCGACACTTAAGAAAATATTAAATAAATAAATTGTTTAATTAATTAAACAAGAAAGAAAGCTAACTTTGGCCAGCCAAAGTTTGTATACCCTTGCAGGTAACAATTAAAACATATTATAACTAAGCCAAAAATGCATTAATTTCGATTCGGAAAACAGTTTTGTGTTAGTTTTTATTAATTTAAAAAAACTGCATACCAAATTTAAAATTTTAAGAAATCAAAATTTCTGGCCATTTTTGCTAATTTTAATGATGTAATCCCTTATCAAATTTCGCAAAAATGGCCAAAAAATCGATTTCTTCCGGACATGTCTAGAAAGATTCGCATGTTAATGCTGATCAAGAATATATATGGTTTATGGGGTCGAAAATGATTCCTTGACTTAGAAAAATATTATTTTGTATTATAAAATCGGATTTTTTATATTAAAAAACTTCTTGATTTTTTTAAAATTAAAAATATCATA
>VNJY01003675.1:0-19164 GCA_008042715.1 Drosophila bocki
ATGGCCTGCACAGTCCCCGGATATAAATTCGATCGAAAACTTATGGGGGACATCAAGGGCTACGTATTAGAGAAGTTTCCGACTTCTAAGCCGCATCTTTGGCGATTTGTGCAGGAGGAATGAGACCATAATCCCCTCAAGCGTTGCTAAGACTTGGTGGACTCCTTGCCACCAAGGTATGAGGCTATGATAGCTTCTAAAGGCTATTTAACAAAATATTAGATCATAGTAAATTAGAATTTAAGAAGAAATAGGTTTCTTATACGATATTTTTAAATTTATGAAGAATTTTAGTTTTTCACTGCTATTTCAATGAACGGCATAATATAGACCTTTTTTGTTGTTATTAGCTATATCTTCTAAAGGGTTTATGTTACCTAAATTAAATGATTGTGGTATTGTTAATAATTAAATATACTAAGCTTTTATGAAAAAAAAATTTATGAAAATAGTGTTTGTAACAGGATTTTCCGATCTTAAACGTGCAGGTCGTTGGGCACTGCTATTTCCGTGAACACAGCTGTATGTATATATTGAGCTTTGGAAATGGGAACAACTAATCTTTGGAGGTGATAATCTTTTCTATCAAAACCTTTCTTGAAATCCTTTCTTTAAGGAAAAATTCGAAATCAAAGCTCAAAAAAGCTTCAAGAAATAGAAAGAGACAAAGCTATTAGAATAGAAAGAGACGGCATTCTATACACACTTCTTGTGGGTGGCTTTTATGGTTCTAGCTAATCGCTATCCTTGATTTTGAGATGCCTTTCCTTTGCTCTGCTCAAAATGCGAACTGGCGCATATTTAATAAATTTCATAAATATCATAGACTCATAGACGCACACAAACAAAAATCTATGTGGCGGCGTGTTGAAAAATGTGAAATGAAAAATGAAATGTTTCGCACGGAAAAACCATGAAAGCATGCCAATAAAATCATGTGTTGAACAAACACCGAGACGAGACTCTGGTGATTTGCTTTTGGGATCTGAGATCTGCGAGATCTGCTATCTTTGCGATCTGTGATCTGCGCTTGTGTGTGTGCATTGGAAAAGAGTTTTCGAAGCGAAATTAACAATTTGCTATTTTCGTAGTTATGCGGGGGCGTCTCTTTTTTTCCCTCCCCCCCCTCCCCCCAAGACCGAAGACCCAGGAACCTCTAGAGGAAGACGACGGGGTGGTCAAGGGGTTGTGGAGGTGGGGGGGCCTGCTGTCTGAACCGCGGAGACTCGCTGACAGACGGAAGACGCAGAGGCGCAGAGACTCTGAGGCCTGACGTGGGGGCCAGGCCAACAAGTTGTTGTGGTCGCACGGCACACAGGGTGCTCTGATCTACCGCCTCCTCCTCCTCATCCGCCTCCGTTTCCTCTGTTTCCTCTTTTTTCTGCAACTGCATTCTCCCAGACATTTCGCTAAAATGGGACTCTAGACTCGTATAGCTCAGCTCTCTTTGGCACAGAGACAGGCGCAAGAGCATCAGCTGAAATTGTGCAAAAAAAAAAAAAAAAATCGGAAAAAGAAACTTTTCTTGGAGGGTCAGGAACCCAGGATACCCAGTGATCCAAAATGGAAATACTTAAAATTCTAAAGTCTAGAAGACACTTCTTAATAAATAAGTACATTTTATTTTTATAATTTCTTAATTTTTTTATCTATTAACTTCTTATAATTTTCATAGACAAATATTTCTTATCCATTTTAAATTAATTTTGTATAAATTAATAATTTAATTTATATTTTAATTTAATATTTAATGTTTTTTAATCTATTAACATCTTATAATTTTCATATACAAATATATTTTTTTGTTTATTAATAATTTTTAAACCAAGTTTTTAAGTATTACGGGATCAAAGAATTCCGAATCCTACGGATGCAGTACTTTCTTTTTCATAAAAATATACTTTTTTTATATAAACTTAAATCTAACATATATTTTTTTTTAGATATTAGGACCTAAAAGAGTATTATTTATAAATCAAATATTTACTATATTCAAATTAGGTTTAAAAAAAAACCTAAAGTTCCTTGAGTACTTTTCAATCTTTTAAGGTACCTGTACTCCCTGTTGTATCTTTTCGACTCTAGGGTACCGCTATTCGTACGCTTATGCTGGCCGAATTCATACTTTCTTCTGTGCCACCCACTCCCACTCAGCCGCCCGCTCTGCTCTCTCCACCTCCTCCCACCGTCGCCACTCTCTCTTCGTCGTTCGGGATCTTTGGGGCTTTCGATGGTTCGTGTCGTCTTCGTGACTGAAGATCCGAACCGAAACGATCCGATCCGATGCTCCCGCTGCATGGCAGGCAGACTTTTCCTCCTCCTCCTCTTCTTCTTCTGCTGCTGCTGCTGCTGTTTTGGCTGCTGTGGATGTGAGTTGGCCAAAAGACGCTGGGCGATGGGTGGGGTGTGGGGTGATGTGGGGCGGCTGCTGCTGCTGCGCCGACTGCTGCGCTAGCGGCAGCTGCGACGCGGACAGAGACTGCGGCGGTACATTCAGAGTTGGCAGCTGGCTGGCTGGCGCGACATCAGTTTTGAGTTGGCTTTCAACGCGAGCGGGTCTTTCTCTTCGCAAGCGACACACGTAGATATTGCTCCAAATTTTGTTGTTCACACACAGAAAGAAAAAAAGAAGAATTGTTTTGTTGTTTTTGTTTTTGTTTGGTTCCAAATACACACACACACACAGAGAGACGGATATATATATATATATATATATATAGATACGTATATATACACTTAAATCGAGAAAAAAAACTCACTTGCTTTCGTTATACTCTATAAATTATTAAATTTTTTTTTCGTTTTTTTTTTTTTTTTTCAAAAATAAAATATAATACAAAATATATAAACGCTGTGCATGTGTGTGTGTGTGAGCTGTGCTGGTGTGTGGGTGTGTGTGCGTGTGATGGTTATGTATATGCATTAACCACATATATCTCTATATATATCCGAACAATATATGTGAATATATATATATATATATCGAAGAAGAACCCAACAATTGTGATACCAATAACGATAACGATAACAGCTGAAAAGTAAAGAAAAAAAGGGGAAAAACGCGAGTATATCGATCTATATTTACCGGATCAGTTCCGATTTCCGATATCATTTAAATTCGCGCAAAATAAAAAAAATTATTTCAAATATGTACCAGATATCCCCCCCCAAAAAAAAAACCTTTACCCTCTCTTCTCCGCTTCCTTCCCTGCCCTTCCCTTTTGGCGCTGCCCGCCCGTTGACGTTGACGCCGAAAATAAAACTTTTTCAAAACATACTATTTTTAACCGATACGATACGATATACACGACGACGAAGCGAAACTGAAACGGAACGAGAGCGCGAAAAACACATGAAAAAAGCCAATAAGAACGGGCAAAGCAAACGCAACAAATAATTAAGCAGCAAATTAACGTGTTATACAACGTTTTCTTTTTTTTTTACATTTTTTTTTTTGTATTTCGAATTCTGATATTTTTGGAAATTTTGGAATCTACCGCATTTTGGATTATTTTTAAAACGGTTGGCAGCGCCTTAACGGTAAACAACCACCTGTTTGTCTCTCCGTTTTGTCCGTTTGTCCGTTGTCCATCGCGGGAGCTTTCAGGATCGGCTTTTTGGCAAGCTATCAATCAATTAGTCAATCAATCAATTGGTCAATATCAGAGTACACACGCACACGCATACGCACGCATGCACAGTTATATTTGTGAGACTGCTGTGTGGCGGAATCGAGAAAAGCGAACCGAACCTAACAGTAAACGTGAAACTGCAGCAACAACAATAACAATAACAACAACAACAATAACAATAAATAGCAAGGCAAAGCAAGAACAACAACAAGAACAACAAGAGCTACAACCTCCGTTTTCCTTCGGCAGCAGCAACTGGATCACCCAACAACATCAGCAGCAGCGGCAGGGGCAAAGAGGCAGCATCCGACACTCACACGCACGCACGCACCGAAAGAGAGAGAGAGAGAGTGAGCGAAGAGAAGAAGTGAAGAGAGCGTGCAGCAGGATCGAAACATATATAGAGAGAGGGACATACGAATAGAGCGCGCCACAAGATGATGATGGAGAACGGACTCTCCATGGAGTATGGAGATGGCTACATGGAGCAGGAGGAGGAATGGGAGCGCGAGGGCCTGCTCGATCCTGCGTGGGAGAAGCAACAGAAGAAGGTGAGTGAGACAATAAAAGATTCATACAATAGATATCAGAAGAATTACAGTAAGGCTCCTGCAGCTCGAAAACCTAGCTCTCAATTTGTATGGATATCCTGCGAAAGAGTTCCAATTGCAGATGCTTAACTGTTTATATTAGAGAGATCCTAAAGTCTAAAAAGATATTTCTTAACTTTAAAATAAAAATGAGTAGTTAGACAAACCCAAATATCAATAGCAAACTAAGTAGATAAAAGACCAAAAATAAGAAGAAATATTTAGAATTATTCGGTAGAAACTGGATTAAGAAAAACTACAAAGCAGACTATTGGAAACATTAAAATCAAAGGAAATAGGAATAGTTTTGTTATTGAAAAATAGATACTAAATAATATTATCTATAAATTACAATAGAATGATTGAACCTAAGCTTTAAACACGAAATAGACAGGAAAAAATTAAGAAAATTATACTTGAAATAATAAAATTAGAAGAAATATAGGACATTTTCGAAAACTTAAACCTACCTTTGAAGACAAAGAGTAGTATAGAAACCCAAACTTCACTGACATTACCCCTTATAAACAACAGTATCTGGAGAAGTTTTATTTGAAAATGCCAGAATAAATGGGTTTTACCTTTGAGGGATTTATCTTATTACCAATCCAATGCAAAGATCAAGGTTCTTACACATCATTTATGAAGACTTGTATCTTGTAGATTAGCCCCGAACATTCTGGCAGATACTCTGGATATATAAAAGATATTTCGCTAATTTGAATGTGGCTCACAAGACGAATACCTACTGTATCCGTTGTTTCTTTTATATGTATTGTGAATATATGCTCTCTGGCAGGGTTCTATATTTTTCGATTATGTTTCAATATTTTACCGAGCCAACACCAACCACATAGGATTCACACACAAAAAGAAAAAAAAAGCTAAAACCAACAACTACAACAAATAGAAGGAAAAAAAAAAGCTCAGCGCGCATTTTAAAAATAGAATTCTTCTTTCTTCTTGATTTTCATGGCTCTTGTTGTACGAGCAATGTTTGAAGATAGTACGAAAATAGTTTGTTGCTGTTCAGGAACCATACAATACATATAGGATAGCATACTACATATTGGATATATAGCGTATATTCAACGCCGTTCGATTGCTTATGATTATGAAAATCGATTGCGGGGCACCGCACAAAAAGGGAATACTGATCTCATCGGATCTCAACTGTTTTTCATTTTCCCAGTACATATACAGAAAGTCACCCACCCAAAAACAACAACAGGTTGAATAATGTCATGGAAGAGACCCAACCCAATCGAAACTGAAGGTTACCCCAGTCGCATTCTCATTTTCCCCGATTTTTTCCAATCAATTATGCTGTAGAATCGTAGAATTGTAGAATACCCCCCTTTTGTGATCTTCTTTATGTATTTTCCATTTCCATTCGATCGTTTAGCTGGTTTGTTTGTTGCCTGTTTGCTTGTTGCTTGCCAGCGGAAGCCCCGTTACCGTTATACCTTGGGCGTCAAGAAGAACCAGAAGTGATAGGCAGAAGAACCAGAAGATAGACTGTGGCAGACAGGCAGAAGAACAGCAACTAATTGCCACTGTTTAGATAAAGCTGGAGAGGCAGAAACATCGATCTATAAGTGGGAGGAGGTGACAAACAAGGGGGGAGGGGGGGCGGAATGTGAAGGTCGTTGGCGATAACACTTGTGTGTAGAGAGGTTGAGGTAGAGGCCATCATCCCAAAGATAAGTGATTGACGAGAAAGTGATTGGTTGCCACTTTGCACCTTTCAACATGTTGTTCTTGCTAATGTGCCCCAGAAAAGACCAAAGAGATCAAGAGATCTCTAACCTAGAGATCGTGCAACCAACCAAGTCTCATACAAATCTGCATATGTATATTTATATACATAATTTCTAATTCTAAAAATTGCCAGCCAAAATGTAGTGCAAGGCTGTGTTTTTGACACGACGCCTAGGTAGGCGTCGACAAGAAAAACTGGGCGGACAAACGGACAGACGGACACGGACAACGGACACACGGACTGTGTGCGCTATTGACAATTATAAATAGCCAGCGGTATGGCATTCCTATGCACCACATTTCCACAAATGATTTGGATACAGATGAGGATTTAGATACCGATTCACGTTCAAAGATTCATCACACTCCCCTCCCACACACACACACACACACTCCCAAAAGGCAAGACCCGAAAAATGCAATGACAAATCGCGCTCGCTGGCCAAAGATCGCAAGCGGCGCACAAACGAAACTGAAAATGTGTAATTAACAAAAATCGAAAACAACAAAATGAAATGAAAAATAAAATACAAAAAAAATGACAAATACAAATAAAAAGCAAGATGACGACGACGGCGGGTGGTGGGTGAGCGAGCGAAATACAAAAATATGAAGATTTTTGGCGGTCGCCAGATGACTTGAGCTTGACATGCTCGGACATGAATGCGTGGCATCTCTCTCGATCGCTTGCCCCCACTCTCTCTCTCTCTCTCACCCGCTATATATAAATTTCGTAACCGTAAATTACCGAACGGAATTCGTCAGCTGCTGAATAATGAGAGCCAAAAACGAAAACAGAAACAACACAACCGAAATTGTTTCTGTTTTGTGTTTACATTGAATCGCAACAAAAGGTGTAAACGGGGAGGGGGAGGGTGGTGGAGCGATAGGAGGAGAGGCGTGGGCGATGAGTGGTGCTCGCTCGCTCGCCCTCTGTCTGTCTGTCTCTCTTTCACGTCATGAGTCATGTGTGCAAAAGGTGTGAATGAATGCGGAGGATCATCATCATCATGATCATCATCCGCCAGGGTTGCCACCCTCCGCGGCCCACCGCGGGGCCATGTGCGAATGAGTCCATGCTATGGGGCCGCTCAAATTACACTCGGCTAAAAATGGGTGTGCAAGAGCGAGTGCGTTGCTGTTGCCGTTCCGCTGCCAAAGGAGAGCTTTTTCTTTCCCCCCCGAAAAGAAAAAAGCTCGCAAACTAAAAAAGTATCTGACGGCGTCTGTGTGCGTCGTCGGCTGCTTTTCTTTTTTTTTTTTCTTATTTATTTATTTATTATTATTATTTTTTTGCTTTTGGCGCGTGCGCCTTGACCGGCCAAAAAGATTGCTCAATCATAGATCTGGAGGCTGCAAGCTGCAAGACCTGGTCCAGACCAGGCCACTCTCCCGCTCAGTCGGGCCAGTGGCCTCTGCCGGCGTCGCTGCCCGATAACGGTAATTGATCAGAGACGAAGCTGCGGCTGAAAACGAGTTGCCGGAATGCAACAGGCCGCGGAGACGGGGCAGGCGAGAGAGTGGTGTCAGCGAGATGGAGAGGCTGTGGCTGAGAAGTGTTGCTGGGTTTATTATTTACAGAAACAAAAAATTACTTTCAAGCTGGTCTTAAAACTAAACAAGAGGAGATCATAATAATAAATTAGGATTTTCTTAGGCCCTCAAGAAGACCTGAAATATTTGCATTTTTTAAATCGATATTTATTGATATTTTTTTGACAAATCAAAATCTAAAAATTATCATAACTCAGTCAAAAAACCATTAAATTTAATTCGGAAAGCATTTCTATTTTAGTTTTAAAAAATCTGCATACTTAATTTTAAATTTTAAAGAAATCCAAATTTTAGTCAATTTTTTCATTTTTGACGATGTAACCCCTTATCAAATTTTGAAAAAATTACAAAAATATTTTTTTCTTCCGTACATATCTAGAAAGGTTCCCCTGTTAATGCTGATCAGGAATATATTTGGTTTATAGGGTCGGAAAGTACTGATTCACTAAATAAAATCATAATAATTATAGTTCATATAGGGAAATTTTCATATAGAAATGGTGAAAATTAGAAAATGTCCTAACCCAGTATTAGAATTATTTAGAATATTTTTTTAAATTTATTAATAAATAGCTGACCTGACAACACTGGCTGCTGCAAGTATTGGCAGCGACGTTGACTGCGACAGAGGCTTGAGCCTAGCGGTAAGCGTCAAGCCGGAGCGACTTGTTTTGGCGACGAAATGCAGTTGCAGCACTGCAACTCTCCTGCCGCTCTCTTCCATATCTTTCTTTCCGTCTCTCGCTCTCTGTCTCTCTCTGCGTTGGCCTAGTTCAAGTTGTTATTGTTTGAGTGGGTAATGTGTAATCTGTCCCCAGCCACCGTTTTGATCGTTACGTGAGCGGGCCCGGGGAGCGATTTGCATTAACAGTTGCATTTCTTGTTCTCGGCTTAGATCAGCTCAGCTCTCCAAGCCCCCCCCCCTCTCTGCCGTTGTCCACCATTGTCTCACACGCATCTAACTGTAAGCTAATGGCTAATAAAGTGGAGCCCCCGTCCTCCGTTTGGAGCTTGGAGCTGCTGCTTCTTCTGGCCTTGCTTCATTTTCCTCTTCTTCTGCTTCTGCTTCTTCGCACTGATCCCGTTCTAGCGGTGATCCATTGTGATGCATATAGAAAGATACAGATACATAAATGCATCTTAGATATTGTCAACCATTTGTCAACTTTTCACCTCGTCTGTTTTCTTGTTTCCCTTTGCCGTCCCTTCCCCTCCGTTGCTTTCCTTTTCAATTCTTCCGGAATCTCCACTCTCCACAAGCGGAATTCCCAATCAATAAAAAAACGAAGCTTAGTTTCAGTTTCCAAAATTCCAAAAAGTCGTGAGAATCATGAGGCATGAATGGAAGCTGGAAAGGATCTATACATGTAAGAGATTCCCATTTACAATGTAAGAGAAGATTTTTCCCAGGGCCATAAAGTGGGCGTCTCAAAAAAATCTCAATAACAATTGCCAGTTGTAAATGGGGTTTTTTAGGGGGCGGGCGGTGGCGTTGGTTAATATGCTGTCTCCAAATTAATGAAGTGTGTGCAGAAAAAGAACTGGTTTATATTCATATACTACACACACATGTGTGTGTGTCGTGTTGTGCTGCTGGCTTGTATTGTGTCTGTCTTCTCTTGTTTTCTCTTTGTTCTTTTGCTTAGTCCCCCCATTCGGCGAAAAATAACTGCAACTGTCAGCCGTTGTTGCACTCTCCAAGTCACAGTGGGTCGGCCAAGCACAGATGCCAGTGGTTGAGACTGCAGACTGGAGACTGGAACTGCCCTAAATGGGTGGACAGAGAAACAGGGAACAGCTGCGATCAGCTGTTGCCAGTTGCCCCCAAAACATTGAAATCTTTAAGGGAATACTTTATACTTTATATTATAGAAAGCAGTAAAGACAACAGCTTTTTGGAACCAAGAAATTGAATATATTTTTCCAATAGTTTTGTATGCTTTTAACTCTGAAACTATCTCAAAAAATGTTTAATAAGTCAAGTTTTTAAAATATTTTAACCTAGAAAAGCAGGTAAATACTGTTTTTGTGAACTTTTGAAATTATTTACCTTCAATAAGTTTTTATATTCTTTTAAACAATCTCAATGACATCTTAAAGAACAGTTTCTTGCCCTTAAAACTAAGTTTTTAAAAATTATAATTGGTCTCCGATATATCGTTTTTTGTATTTATTTGATTTTTGATAAATTTGACAATATCTATGTATATATAAAAGTATAGATATAAATTGAAAAGATTTTCCTAAATTTTAAAAGCTGATCTTAAAGTGCAAAAACAGTACTTTATGATAACGTAATGTTCAATTTAAAAAATAAATATTATGGTATAAACACCACCTTAAGAGTGAGGTTGCACTTTTAAGATGGGAATATTAAAAAAACCCTGACATCGAGTTTAGCCCATCAAAAACCTTTGGAAAAGAGTATATTTCTGTTATTGGTTCTGCGATTTTTCTTCAAATTTTGTTAGTTTTTTTTTGTTTATAGTTTATTTTTTAATAGATTTTGCCTAGAGAATTGCAAAAGACCTATTTTATAGCAGATTTTGAAATGATTTTTGTATTTTTAAGAACCTTAACCATAAAACGACACACAAAGTTAAGCCATTTTATAAGAAATTATATGTTTAATTTGGATTTATAAAATATAATATATTTCCCTAATAATATATTTCCCCCCTTAGACATTTACCGCCTGGTGTAACAGTCATCTGCGCAAAGCCGGCACCGCCATCGATAACATCGAGGAGGACTTCCGCAACGGCCTCAAACTGATGCTGCTGCTGGAGGTGATCTCTGGCGAGACTCTGCCCAAGCCCGATCGCGGCAAGATGCGCTTCCACAAGATTGCCAATGTGAACAAGGCACTCGATTTTATTGCCTCCAAGGGCGTACACTTGGTCTCAATTGGCGCTGAGGAGATTGTTGATGGCAATTTGAAGATGACATTGGGTATGATCTGGACGATCATCCTTCGTTTTGCCATACAGGATATCTCTGTGGAGGAGATGACCGCCAAGGAGGGTCTGCTGCTGTGGTGCCAGCGCAAGACGGCGCCCTACAAGAACGTCAACGTACAGAATTTCCATCTGTCGTTCAAGGTTTGTTTTTGTTTTTATTTTTCTATTATTTTTTATTGTTTATGTAATTGTAATTGTTGTAATTTTTTTGTATTTATTTTATAGGATGGCCTGGCCTTCTGTGCCCTCATCCATCGCCATCGTCCAGATCTGATCGACTACGCTAAGCTGTCCAAAGACAATCCTCTGGAGAATCTTAACACTGCCTTTGATGTGGCCGAGAAGTATCTGGATATTCCGCGCATGTTGGATCCAGATGGTAAGTGGTTTATATACTTAAATTTATAATTTTTAAATTTTTTTAAATTATAAAAATAATAATGGGAAAGGTACAACAAACCAGCTTAAGTCTAGGGTCTAGTTAGAGGGGTTTTGTTATTGTATTTCATTTAGAAATTATAAAAGAATCTATATTTTTTATGCCCTACTTTAAATGTCGTAAAAATTGCACAGACTATAAACAATTTTTATGATATAATTCCTTATATTTCAAGTTTTTTTTTTTTAGCAAAAAATACAAATTATTTTGTAGGAAAAAGCTGGAATTAAGTTGATTTACTCTAGTTTTAATTAATTATTTTTAAGTAACTTTGCTGGCCCTTTGTTGTTTTTTAATTTCTAATCAATTTGCGATTGGAAAAAATATAAACAGATTTGATCAACACTCCGAAACCGGATGAACGTGCCATCATGACGTACGTCTCCTGCTACTATCACGCCTTCCAGGGAGCCCAACAGGTTGGAAATGTGACGCATGTACCCGAACCCACAAGACAATACACCTACGTCCCGAATAATTACAATGTGACTAAACTTCACCACGATACACTTAAATATCTAGATATAGCCGGCATATCGATCACTATATATACACTCTATATATACGGGCCTTTGTATATATATAGGAGCGTATATGCCTTCCTCGTTCTAAGTATATTTTTTATGCGATTTTGCGATGTGTTGCCGCTGCTGCTGCTGCCGCTGCCGCTGCTGCTGCTACTGTTGCTGCTTTATTCTCCTCCTCCCTCCCTCCTAGCTAAAGAAAAAGCGCCAAGGTCGCGGTCTGGGGGGGGCCAAGGTCGAGACAAGGTCAAGCCAAAATCAGAAAGAGACAGCCAGAGAGGTAGAGAGAGAGAGATACACAGTAACCAGAAGGGCAGCGGAAATCGCCTACATTATCCTATATATATTTTATATAGTTGAAATTAGAATCGCCTGGATTTGTCTTGATTCGATTTGCATTGGCCACCTCTCGCATATATATATTCTTTGTTCCTGCAATCCGCATCTGCATCTGCATCTGCCTGATGCTAACCCAAAGCCGTACTAACAGCGCCTGAAAAGAGATCACAAACAAAGGGTTCTGTCCCAAAATAATAATCTTTAACGAGACGAAAAGTGGTTAAAGTGAAACACTTAATAATAAAGATTTATTCTTTATAACAATCGTACAATTGTACAATTTCCCCCCCAATTTAAAACCTGTTTTCCAACCACAGGTTTTCTCAGGCTCCATCTCAATTTCCAGGCGCATTGCATGCTGCCAAAATAAATAATTTGCAATGCATTAAGCTTGCCATATATTTGATATTGTATTTTACATAACAATAATAATAATAATAATAACAATAGTGAGGATGCAGAGCTCTTAAGCCCGATCTATAATTGCCCTGTTAAGATCGTACATCGAGTTTACTTACTAACCCCAAAAAATGATTGTGATTGATACTACATATAGTTTTAAGAGAAGAATGTTTTTGTTTGAGACTAACCCCTTGTTGAAGATTAACTCATTTTGTATGTTTGTTGCTTTCTTTCTTTTTCTCTCTTTTTTATTATACATCTCTCTCTCTATGTGTGTGCGCGCCTACGCCAAAAAAAAAAACAAAAAACATTAACCAAATCTGCAACTGCAAAACGCTACAACAACAACTACAACAAACAAATTCCAAACACAATCACAGATCTGCAGAATACAGCTCTGCCCGATGAAAGGGCAGTAATGACCTATGTGTCCTCGTACTATCACTGCTTCAGTGGCGCCCAAAAGGTGTGTTAATTCATCACTCATCCCTTTCATTATCCATCTCTTTCTCTATCTCATTCTCTCTTACTTCAAAATTGTTCTTAATGAGAAGTTTCTTTTTTATTTAAAGATCCAATTTAATTCAAAGACTTGTTTTTAATTATTGTTCAGTTGTTAGAATGTGGGTTATTGGGTTAGTTATCTACATTCTATTCTATTCTTTATCCTGTTTTCATGGCGCCCGAACAAGGATTTTAATAGATCTTAAAATAAAATTCAAAATGTTGCTTATTTTTGGGTACATTTCAACTTTTCTTTTATTCTTTTTCAACATATTAAACTGATTATTATTTTCGGGATCTATTCAAGATCCTGGGCATAGCCCTGTATTTTTGTGTTTCTTAAATATTTTCCAAGCTCTTCATTTTCCCACTATTTTCTCAAAATTTCTCACATCCTTTTCATACAATCTCCAAGTCACAAATGTTACACAGACACGCAGACAGACACACACAACGCGCTAAATGCTAACTCTGCCAATAATACAGAGCATTCCTAATCCTAAAACCGCTTGACTGTGATGGCATGATGGAATGCCCCAGCTCTGGATTTCCCTATTTATTTTTCCCCATTTACCTTTATTTTTATACCCTTGCAGTAGGAATTTATGATTTTATTTAGTGAAGCAGTCATTTCCCACCCTATAAACCAGATATATTCTTGACCAGGATTAATAGGAGAATCATTCTAGACATATTCGGAGAAAAATAAAATTTTTTGGATTTTTTCAAAATTTGATAAGGGGTTACATCATTAAAATTTACGAAAATTGTTAAAAATTTTGATTTTTAAAAAAATTTAAATTAGTATGCAGATTTGTTAACCCAGAAAAAACAAGCATAGAAAAGCTCTCCAAATTAAATTTGATGAATTTTTGACTTAGTTATGGATTTTTTAGACTTTGATTTCTTAAAAAAAACTTGTTTTTAAATATGAATTTAGAATTTAAATGATCGATTTCTACTTTTCCCCCCTGATCCCAAAATGCAAACTGCAAGGGTAGGCTTTCTTTCCTTGTTTTTTATTTGATTTTCTGCAACACAGTATTCATTTCATTTTTCGGGGCACTCTGCTCAGATTTAGTTCAGGTTAAAGCTAAACTTGGTCTAGAGCTGGACTGAGCTGAGCCGGGTGCCTCTTACCGCTTGTGTTCCTGTTCCTGTTTGTGTTCCTTCTGTTCCTGTTTTCCGTTTTCCTGTTCGTCTTGTTTTTTGCTTTTCCGAGAAAAAAGAAAACGAAATATCTGAGTTGGTTCCGTGCCCACACACACAATGCCAAGCACACTCAGAGCGAAACGATTGAAGCCTTCTAATGTGTCTTAAACCACCTTCTCCACACCCACCATGTAAACCCATCCAACCCAACGGGACACAGGCGGAAACGGCTGCCAACCGCATCTGCAAGGTGCTGAAGGTCAATCAGGAGAATGAGCGCCTCATGGAGGAGTACGAGCGTCTGGCCAGTGATGTAAGTGTGGAGTAGATTCCTAGATTCCTGTCATAATCCTTCCCCTCCTCCACCTCCTCCTCTGATTAGCTGCTGGAATGGATACGCCGCACCATGCCCTGGCTGAACTCCCGCCAGGCGGACAACTCGCTGGCCGGTGTGCAAAAGAAGCTGGAGGAGTATCGCACTTATCGGCGCAAGCACAAGCCACCACGTGTCGAGCAGAAGGCCAAGCTGGAGACGAACTTCAATACGCTGCAGACCAAGTTGCGGCTATCGAATCGTCCCGCCTATCTGCCCACCGAGGGCAAGACCGTCTCGGATATCTCCAATTCGTGGAAGGGCCTGGAGCTGGCCGAGAAGGCATTCGAGGAGTGGCTGCTGGCCGAGACCATGCGCCTGGAGCGTCTCGAGCATCTGGCCCAGAAGTTTAAGCACAAGGTGGGGTAATCCTTCTTTTTTTTCTGGAAATATATATATATATATATATATATTCTTGATTTCTTTTAGGCCGATGCCCATGAGGATTGGACGCGTGGCAAGGAGGAGATGCTGCAGTCGCAGGACTTCCGCCAGTGCAAGCTCAATGAGCTGAAGGCCCTCAAGAAGAAGCACGAAGCCTTTGAGTCTGACCTGGCTGCCCACCAGGATCGCGTCGAGCAGATTGCCGCCATTGCCCAGGAGCTGAAGTAAGTCCCCAAGTTGTTGGTGAGAGCTTTAAAAAAGCTAATTTCTTGTTGAATAATCCTTTTGCCTGCTGCCAAAATGCCATTGGGTGATTTTTAAACTGCGTCCAGCGTGAGGTTAGGTAGAATCAGAATCAGAATCGTTTCATTCCTGGTGGAGATTCTACCACCTCCATTCCATTTTGCCTAAGCAAAAGCCTTCTTCTCTTCCTCTTCTAATGTTTCGTATGGATACTTCTTTTCTCCCCCCCCGAAACAGCACCCTGGAGTACCATGACTGCGTGTCGGTGAATGCCCGTTGCCAGCGCATCTGCGATCAATGGGATCGCTTGGGCGCCCTCACTCAGCGCAGGCGTACCGCTCTGGATGAGGCCGAGCGCATTCTGGAGAAGATTGACATCTTGCATTTGGAGTTTGCTAAGCGGGCGGCACCGTTTAACAACTGGCTGGATGGCACACGCGAGGATCTGGTGGATATGTTCATTGTCCATACCATGGAGGAGATTCAGGGCCTAATCCAGGCGCACGATCAATTCAAGGCCACCCTGGGCGAGGCCGACAAGGAGTTCAATCTGATTGTGAATCTTGTACGCGAGGTGGAGTCGATTGTGAAGCAACACCAGATACCCGGCGGTCTGGAGAATCCCTATACCACCCTAACCGCCAACGATATGACGCGCAAGTGGAGCGATGTCCGTCAGTTGGTGCCGCAGCGTGATCAAACTTTGGCCAACGAGCTGCGCAAGCAGCAGAATAACGAAATGCTGCGACGTCAATTTGCCGAAAAGGCCAATATTGTGGGTCCCTGGATTGAGCGACAGATGGATGCTGTGACGGCCATTGGCATGGGACTCCAGGGATCGTTGGAGGATCAGCTGCATCGGCTGAAGGAGTACGAGCAGGCGGTGTATGCATACAAGCCGAATATCGAGGAGCTGGAGAAGATCCATCAGGCGGTCCAGGAATCGATGATCTTTGAGAATCGTTACACCAACTATACGATGGAGACGCTGCGCGTTGGCTGGGAGCAGCTGCTCACCTCGATTAATCGCAACATCAATGAGGTGGAGAACCAGATCTTAACCCGCGACTCCAAGGGCATTAGCCAGGAGCAGCTGAACGAGTTCCGCAGCAGCTTCAATCATTTCGATAAGAATCGCACTGGCCGTCTGTCGCCCGAGGAGTTCAAGTCATGCCTCGTCTCGCTGGGCTATTCGATTGGCAAGGATCGACAGGGCGATATGGATTTCCAGCGCATTCTGGCCGTCGTGGATCCCAACAACACTGGCTATGTGCACTTTGATGCCTTCCTGGACTTTATGACCCGCGAGAGCACCGACACCGATACTGCCGAACAAGTCATTGACTCTTTCCGAATCCTGGCAGCCGACAAGGTGTGTAGAAAAACCCTAAAAAACTGAACCCCAAAAAACACCTTTACGAATCATAATTTTTCCTCGTTTTAGCCATACATTTTGCCCGACGAACTGCGCCGCGAATTGCCACCAGATCAGGCTGAATACTGCATCCAGCGCATGCCCCCATACAAGGGACCCAATGGAGTGCCCGGCGCCCTGGACTACATGTCCTTTAGCACAGCCCTCTACGGCGAGACCGACTTGTAGGCGAGATCCGTTTGAAAGTGGGAAGCAAGAGCAGGAGTAGGAGAAGCCGATCCGATCCGAGCTGAGCCCGATCATATAATAATGATAAACTTTAAATAATAATATTAATAAATATAGATTTATTATACCTACGCAGGAGAACTTCAGAGAGCATCATGTGTGAGGATGAATATATTTATTAATTTTCCGTCTCGAGCCGATTGTATGCGACACACACACACACATACAAACAAACAAACAACAACAAAAGAAAAACTAAAAGAAATTATGAAAATGAAATGAAACCACATACATACAACATACATTATATACAACCATATATATATATATACATATATATATATATATTTAAATGCAGGAAAGATTGTCAACATCAAGTGCATATCGAATATTTAAATCTAAATTTAAAAACAAAAGTCCAAAACAAAACAAAACAAAAAACAACGCTAAAAACATTATTTTTTGAAATTTATGTTAATAAAAACAAAATCCATACATAAAAAATACCAAAAAACGATTAAAAAAAAAACAACAACAACAACTGAATAGTCTCGGGCGGGGAAAATGCATAGGGAAAGCCAAAATGGTGGCCATTTCCGCTTCCGTTGCTGAGCGCAGCCTTGAAGTTTCACCAGACAGACAGAGATGGCCATACAGCAAATTAGATAGAGAGGGAGATAGAGAGAGAGAGAGAGAAGAACAAACTAATATTTAAAACACTTTCAGCAACCGAAAAACCTCACCACCCCCCCCAAAAAAAAAACACTCACACAATTCAAATCAAGTTGAGATAAATAAAGCAATTTCTCGGCGACCTTGTGTTTTCAATACCAATTACCAAAATAATGCCAAAGGAGGGAATTAAACCACTTGGGAGATATGACTATATATTTTTCAGGGAATAAATATATTTCTATTTTATTTTATTCAGTTTATTTTAATTCAAAAAAAACAACAACAGATTAGATTGTGGTAAAAGGCGAACAGAAGGCAACGGCGATGGTCGCTCCCAACGCACACGCACCTCCAAGTACCGCCAGGCAGTTTAATTGCCAAGTCCAAGTCCAGACCCTGCCTTCAGTCCGGTTTCCACGGGCGAACCACTTTTCCTTTTGCGAGCACGCCAGACCAAGATGGTAGCTGCGGGCGAAACCAGTTGGTGCCCACTTTGGTCACCGACTTTTGGGCGGTCCGCGGTCGAGGAAGTGTTTCTGAATCTTGCGTGCGTGCGGGCGCACTTCCTCCTCCATCTCGATCCACGGCTACGGATTTGGTGCGCAACGGCATCAGGAGATGGGAAATTGTTGGGGCATGCCGCAGATTCCGATTTATGTACATATGTTGGTTAATACTTCAATCTGCAGCCAGGAAAATGACAAAACCGGAGTTGCCAAGGAAAATGGAACTAACTTTTCATCAAAATACCAGGCGCTCAGAAAGGGACAGCAAGTGTCCAGAAAAACAGAAAGCAGACAACACAGAGTTGTATTTTGGGAAAGAAGCCGTTACTTAAAGCGATGCTGCCAGCCCAGAGTTGTATTTTGGGAAAACAGCAACTGAAAACTGTTATAAAATGTCCAAGTTTCAAACCTTTTAGGAGTAAGCGCAAGTAATGGCTGTTTTCTCAAAATGCAACTCTGGGCAGGCAGCTCAGAGAGGGATAGCAAGTGTCCAGAAAAGAAGAGAGCAGACAACACAGAGTTGTATTTTGGGAAAGAAGCCGTTACTATGTTTTGTTTTGAGAAACACCAGCTGCTTGCTGTGATTTCTGTGCGCCTGGTAAAAAAATATCGGTATGCTGAATTTACAAGGCAAATTCATGCCATCGATGTGCGATAGTTATTTAAAATAATTAATTTTTAGATATTAAATTAAGTTTTAGATATTAATATAAATAAATAATATAATAAAAAAATAAATTAATTATTTTTATTTAATAAATATTGTATATTTTCATTTACGGGGGAAATAAATAATATTTTTAATTAAAACTGCAGCTAGAGAAATCAGCAATTCGAAGAAAGTTGTCAGTTCTTCAAATCAAAACACCAGGCGCTCAGAAAGGGATAGCAAGTGTCTAGAAAAAAAAACAGAAAGTAAACAACACAGAGTTGTATTTTGGGAAGGAAGCCGTTACTTGAAGCGATGCTGCCAGCACAGAGTTGTATTTTGGGAAAACAGCCAGGTTTGAGTCTCCGCTAACATTCGCTTGCTCCTAAAAGGTTCGAAACTTGGGCTTTTTATAACAGTTTATACCAGTTTTCAGTTGCTTGCTGCTGGTTTCTGTTCGCCTGTTACCCCAATTTGAGAAACAGGCAAATTGCATGGAAATTTTCGAAAATTTGCATGGCTGCTGTAGGGAGGTTGTTGTAATGGGGTTGTTGTTGCAATCAAATGGCTGTGCCGGCGGTAAAAAGGTATAAATAAATGCATAAAATAAAATATTAATGTTTATTTATACCAGTTATTATTTTTGGCCCAAAGTTTATATAACTGTTTATACCAGTTATCAATTAAATAAATAAATAAATACTTAAATTAATTACATTTTATTATCTTAATAAAATAAATAAATAAATATTTAAATTAATTATTTTTCATTTTCTTAAATATTATAATTTTCAATTAACGGGGGAAATAAATATTAATTTAAGTCGCAACTGAAGCTAGAGAAATTAAAAATAATTTCAGCAGCCCATCCAAA
>VNJY01003683.1:0-18626 GCA_008042715.1 Drosophila bocki
CCATTTTTGACCTGCGGCTCGACGCTTTAGCTGACGGCATCTTTGGAGTCTCACGCGCTTATTGTCATCCATAAGAAGGTGCACTTTTTGGAGCTTGTAGGGCTTGAGATTAAGTTCATTTTTTGCAATCAACCGAACACTTTCTCGATTCACTCCGATTTCACGGGCTATTTTTCTGACCGAGACTCTGCAATTCCGAGTGATCCGCTTTTTCACGATCTGGCGAATTCTGGAAGTTTTAGCGGTGCATGGTCTGCCTCGTCCGGGACGGTCACCTTCATGGCCAAGCTCATTAAACCGCCGGATAGCGTCAGAGACCGTTTGTTTTGGTATGCCAAGCAAACGAACAATGTCGCATTGGCGATTTTCTTGTTGAAACCGTTTTAAAATTGCACAACGATTATTAGACATCCCAAAACAAATATCAAATTGATGGAAATCACAAAAATGTAAATATATTTGTTTTAGAAAAGTACAAGCTATAAATGCATTTATTTAAGAGCTGCGTCATAACACATTTATAATCGATTGCTTCAAAATTTGTCCGGGTTATTTATTGTCACCCTGTAAAACGGGAGTTGGTTTTTTTTCTTGATGGCTTTACCAAAGACATTAGAGTCATAAAGATACGTAACGTCCATACATTTGTTTTGCAATATATAAGGCTTTATTTTTAATGGCGACGACAATCGCGGTGTCCCGCTCTCACAAAGTTGAGAGCGTAACAATCTAAAAATAGAATGCGCTTGCTTGTATAAGTGAACACAAGAACACGTGTGTGCGTGAATATGTGTGCGCAAGCGCAAGCACCAAAAAATTCAATTTTCATTTTGTTGTACTGGTGACAGCTTTTGTTAGGTAGAAAGGGAGGCGATGGTAGCGGCAGCAAAAACATCTGATCTCAAATATGGATTGTATTTGTAAACAAGTGCATATTAATGGGTTTGTTTGTTTTGATTTTAGTTTGTTTACATTTGCTATTGCTTGAATGCCTTCATATTTCTTTTTCTTTTTATATGTAATAAAATATTTAAATCTAAACACTCAGCGTTATCTTGTTGAAAGATAAACTTGTTCTGTAGCCCCAGTTTGGTTGCACTTTGGATCAAATTATCCTTTAACAGTTGGATATATATCTTATGGTCCATAATACCATCGATGAAGTACATATTTCCAACGCTGTTAGTCGCCATACAACCCCATATCATTATTCCACCTCCTCTATGTTTCACAGTTGGAAGTAAATTCTGCTTTTCGAGGGCTTCTCCGCTCTTGCGCCAGATTAACTTGTTTCCTTTTATTCTAAATATGCAAAACTGGCTTTCATCTGAAAAAATTACTGACTTCCAGAACTCTGGAGACTTGGAAATATGGTCCCTTACAAAATGAATTCGTTTCTCTTGATTTGTTTTTGAAATGTAGGGCTTCTTTCTGGTAACGCAGCTCATGAATCCGGATTTTTTTTATAATCCTTCAGATAGTCGAGTACGAAACGGTTTTAGAAAACTGACTTTCCACCTCTTGCTCTTCTCGGGAAGTAAATTTCGGATTGTTTGGGATCATTAGAACTACATTCCTTTTCCTCCTTTTTGCTAATCGACATGGGCGGCCTTCTCGGAGCTTGGGAAGTATAGAACCGGTCGAAATATAATTATTGCACTGAAGAGTGTGCGCGACCTAAAATATTCAGCTGTACGCAAACTTTTGAAAGCATGTTGTTTTAAAAGGTTTTGGCGAAATACAAATACAAAGATAAAATTTTCTAAAATATATATGAAGGTTATTGCTAGGACTATCCGTAACAAAAATCATGTTTTTATATCACGTCTAGCCTAAGATTTTACCTGTCAAAGTGACAAGATTAAAAATATTTGCCCTGTACGCAGATATATGACGCTGAGTGTACATATTAGGTTGTTTGGCAATGACATACCGGTTTTTACATTAAAATTTCGCACTTCACTTGTGAAGTCAATGTTGTATATCGTTTGGTATTGGTATCACCTTTAAAATGATATATACATAGATCGTTTACATGAGCTTTCATGTTAAAAAGTTACAATCGATTGAAATGGAGTTCACAAACGCAGAAATTCGGGCAATTTTGAAAATTTATTTCGCACAGGGAAAAACTGCTGCGGAACCTCGCCGACAGATTTTTGCTGTCTTAGGAGATAACAAACTTTCGATCCAAATCGCCGAACAGTGGTTTAGGCGATTCCGAAGTGGCAATTTTGATACCGAAACACCCAAGTTTTCCTGACGACCAGTGACCGTTGATACGGATAAAATCATGGAAATAGTGGATCGAGATCGTCATGTGACTATTAGAACCATCGCAGAGGAGCTGCAACTAAACAGTCCATAGGCATTTTAAGTCGAAAAATTTAACAAAAAAGCTCGATGTAAGGGTGTCTCATGAGTTATCCCAAAAAAAAACTTTTCGACCGTGTATCAATCTGCGAATCTTTGTAGCACCGTAATAAACTCGACTCATTTCTGGATCGGTTAGTCACTGGTGATGAAAAATGGATCACATATGACAACATAAAGCGTAAAAGATCCTGGTCGAAGCACGGTGAGTGGTCTCAAACGGTGGCTAAGCCAGGACTGACGGCTCAGAAGGTGTTGCTGAATGTATGGTGGTTGGGAAGTGTTAATGCATCCACGGACACCTTGCCTACTCTTAAGACAAGATACGAGTATTCCTATTTTCCTTACGAATGGTGTGCCGCCAAGTTCATGGAACAGATCAATACGATCTCTTCTAAAGCAGCTCAAGTCCAATGCCCTGCGCCCCAAAATTGCTTTCCGTCTGGCTGCTTCCTTCTTGCGAAACGGAAGTTTTTTTCTGGCGATTATCTTCGCGGGCCGACTTTCCGAGACATTTTCACAGCGGTCTATATCGACAATCCTGCGCTGACCCCTGTAGAAGAGTTGTTCTACTTAAATGCCAAGACTAGTGGTTAAGCTCATTCTATAGTTTCCAATTCGCCACTTACCACGACAGTTTCCCCTCAGCACGGAAAAACCTAACTGAGCGTTTCGAAAATAAATGTGCGTTGGTAAACAGCCAACTAAAAAATTTTTTGAGCATGCAGTCCATTGTACGTGAATCCTCGGCAGCCTTGAAGGAGCTGCAAGATGCAATTCAAAATTGCCTCACATCCCTAGCTCTGTCCGGCCTTCCTACGGAAAATTGGGATTGCCTATTGGTATATTTGTGTTCCACGAAGCTTCCAAAGCCGACTCTCTCATTATGGAAGCAAGCCTTAACAAATAAAACCGAAATTCCGATGTGGTTAGAACTTGATTCTTTCCTTACTGAGCGCCATTGAATTCTGGAAACTATATATTCTATTCAACCTCCTACGCTACGCCTCAGTCTGTCCAAGCCGACAACATCCATCATGGCAGCGGAAGTACTGAAATCCTTTAGTACGCGTATTGTTCCCGTATCCAAAAGAAGAGAACCATCCAGTGCGTAAATGTCCACGCTTCCTCCAAATGACGATAGAAAATCGTACCTCATATTAAAAAAAAAACCGTTTTGCTTAAATTGCTATGCGAGCGGTCATCCACTCTGTAATTACACAAGCGCCCACAGCTGTCTTACTTGTCGACATCACACTTTGTTGTATCCCAGCAATTCTTCCTCCAGTGTTCCGATTCCTCGTGATGCCTCACCACAAATATCGTCGCCTATCCAAAGGATTTTCCGTTCTCCCCACGAGTAACCACCTCTCCCAATTCCTTCAACTACTGGGTTCCATACGATGATATTAAAAGCATAAGTCTGCCAAGAGAACCAACCACTTAGGAAGAGCCACCGTTTTCTTCGCCTTAGCCCCGAAGCGGATCCAGGCAGTCATCGATAGGAAATACTGCGTCAACTGCCTAGCACACCACCATTCCGGAGGATCTTGCCGAAGAAACGACCGATGCCAGTCGTGTGGACAGGATCACCACACCTAGACATTTACGCGCAACTAACTGCTGAAAAGGGTTCTGCTGCCTCTCGCTACAAGGACTCGGTCAAAGTTAAAGTACTCAAAACATAACAAAAACTCGTGAATCATAAAAAATCTCAGAGTAGATTAAAATGTTTTGCACAACGGCAAAGTTATAATTTTCTACTAAGACGATTTTCAAAAGTTAGAACTATATGAATTACATATAGTTCCAAAAATGAAAGACTACTTGGCGTAGAAACTGACAGACGGCCTATAATTAACTCCACTTTCTCTAAAAACCTCTAACTTAAATTGTTATACAGCCGTACAAAAACGCCTACCCCTAAAAATGAATTTAAATTACTTCTTTAAGATAAGATGTTAAGTCAAAGTCATTAGTATTTTAAATTATTCTTTCCAGATTTTCTATCTATTTTCCAACTAAGCGAACGGGAAACCCAAAAATACGTTAATAACAATTTTAGGACTTCAAGACAAAGTCATGCAAAAACAACGAACGCTGTTAAATGTTAAACCAGAATGTCTTGGAGTATCCTTACATATTCGGTTTGCTGTACTTAATACGGGTTTGTAATAGTATCCGCAAAACGCACAAAAAATTATCGCTTTCGCTTTCCGCTCTATTTATAGTTAAGTTTGAATTGGCATTAAAAACTATGATTTTTTACCTTATATAGAAAGTCTTACTTACCAAAATCGAAATTGATGACCTTCTTTTAATGGCGATTTTGTTATTTCCAAAGCATCCATTAAAATATTTAAAACATTTCGGAAGTCCATCCTGAGGTGTGTGTTACAACTTTAAATTAAGAGAAAAAATCATTATCTTTAGATGATTTGGTGATCATCAAATATTTTTCAAACAAAGTTTATTTTATTATAATACGGTTTATTTTAAAATATTGCCGTATTGACCTGTCTCACAGATAAAATTCAAAACATTTTTTAATGTCGTATAAAACGGCTTATACTCAGCGTTAAAAATTATTTATACCATATATTTTGTAATATTCTAAACATATACAGGTCTCAGTCGGAGTTGAAGCCTGCAGAATATTACAAAATTCTAAACAAATACAGGCGATGGTAACAAAAACAAAATTATACCACATATCTATAAATAATAATAATTATAAAATGTTAAAAATATAATGTTATGTTATGTTTCTAACACCGCTCGAAACAACTTCATAAGTACGGAGGGAAAAATGTGTCCTGCGACAGGGATTGAAATTCTATTAACATTTTAAAGTATAAAAAGTATACTTTAACTTGGTGGTAAGGCAATCCAAGGCAAAGTCAACAGGGCAACTGTTGATGAATATTCCTTGGCTCAAATGGAACACCAAGTCGACTCGCAGGTGAATATCAGTCTGATAGACACCACCTTCTCCTCGGAGAAGGTCCTCCGCGTGGTACCTCCTGGAAACGTACTACGGTACGGCCAATGCGAGCGGCACCTCCTGCGAATCCCGCACCCAATAATCCTCTGACTCCCAATCCCTACCAAGACATGGGCAAGTCTTGAAACTGCCTCCCCTCAAGTCAGGCGTGTAAAGCGACCCGTGCCCACTGACTATAAGGTTCGCAGCTGAGGGGGTAAACCAGCTGTGTTAGAACGGAGCTTTCCCAGGGCAGGACAACCCTGGGTCGGAACGAGCCTTGCCGTGGCTTAGGGGCGAAGCCACGGTCGACCTTACTTCAATGCCCCAAACCCCACGGGCCCGCCGCGCTCGCCCTGTCGAGCAACGCGGGCGTTTATGAACATGAACTCAACCAAAAAATCCGCTTCAGACCTCGTGGGGGAGGTAAAACCCCAACAACCGGCGACTGAGAGTGAATTGGACGAGGAGGAGCTACTGCGCTCAGATGATGAGACTCTGGCTCCGTCCGTTTCAGAGGGAAGTGCTAAGCCCAGCACACCTCAAGCGGCACAACCACCGACAAGCAAAGCAGCGGCAAGCCAAGCCAAAGCGACGGGCGAACACGGGAAGTCAAAACCGTGGACCAACCAGCAACGAAAGGCGCAAGCTAGCAAGGCCCATTTCATCCTCGCCAAAATAGCAAGGAATGAAAAGGAGGGCAAAGCCAATCCGCGCGACCTAGCAGACAAAGCTAGGTACCTCGCAGTGATCGAGGAGTATGAGCGATACGAAGAGGAGCACCCAGAAACGCTTTTGCCTCCCCAAACGAAGCGCAACCGCTCACAAGTGAGCGAGAGCGCTCCGAAGAGAGCCAAAGACGCGAAGGGCGCCCCAAGACCGACCACTTTTGTCAAGACGGAGAAAAAATTCAGCGAGGTGGCCCGAGATAGCCTCGCTATGGCACTTGTTGATGAGCTCAACGACGATGGGCGCCTTCTGATGGAGAAATGGGAGGAGGTCGAGACCCAGTTGGCAGAGATGGTAACAACAAGCTGCTGGACGATTTGGCGATCGACGACAGCGCCCCCAACACCACCCCAATCTAATGCCGACGGTCGTTCAGATAAACCTGAAGCTCAGCTCCCACGCTTCAGCTAATCTGGGGGTCCTTCTCCGGGAGAACATCGACATCGGCCTTATACAAGAGCCATGGACAAGAGACGGACGAATCTCTGGCATGGCCATAAAGGGATACACAACATTATACACAAACTCGACAGGTAGGCCGAGGGCGGGTATAATCGTTAAAAACAATCTTAATGCTCTTCTCTACCCCAACCTCAGCAACTTAGATCTAGCAGTGGCAAGATTCAAGGCGGCGGATGGGACAGCCATACTAATAGCCTCCGGATTATTGGCCCACGACGAACCTGCACCACCTGAAGCGTTTAATAGGGTGATGCAGTGGGCCGAGGAGACTAAGAAGACGCTCATCCTCGGGTGTGATGTCAACGCAAGGCACACACTGTGGGGAAGTAGGGAGACAAACGAAAGGGGTGAGGGTCTCTTCGATAGTATTATATGTCGTGACGTCACTATTTGTAACAAGGGAAACACGCCCACCTTCATCTTTCCAAGTACGGAAGGATTTCAAGGCTGGGAAGAAGTCCTAGACATAACCCTCCAAATGGAGCATAGCGATTATAAGGTAAGAAACTGGAGAGTCTCTAGACAAGACTCGTTTTCAGACCACAGGTAAAAATTCTTCGAAATCGTGATGCCGATATGTGAAACGGCGCCGAAGCGAAACCCTCGTAACACTGACTGGGACAAATACGGAAAGATTGTACAGTCAAAGGTCAAGAACAGAAGGATCAAGACTCGATCCACCCCGGAGAGAATAGATAAGGAAGTAGAGGACTTCACAAATATTCTGAACAAAGCCTACAAAGAGTCATGCAGACTAACATACTCTAAGAAGATATACCCACCATGGTGGAACAAAGAGCTATGCGAGCTCAGAAAAAAAGTTCGAAAGCCTTCAACACTAGTTACGGAACCAAAGACTGGCAGCCGTACAAAGCAATACACAAAGAATACAAAAAGGCAATCTACGTAGCCAAGAAGAAATCTTGGAGCAGCTACTGCGAATCGCTTGAAGGAGTCAAAGACACGGCGAGGCTAAGTAAAATCCTATCGAGAGGACACATAAGCCCCACGCTCATAAATAAACCCGACGGGACAGGAAGTGCGTCGGCTGAAGAGTCACTGGAAATCCTGCTGAATACGCACTTCCCAGGAAACCAAAAAGAAGAACCTAGAATAATGGAAAGCCAGAGGGCAAACCAACAGTTACAAATAGAAGAGATCATCACCATGGAAAGAATCCATTGGGCGATAGATTCCTTCGACAAATACAAAAGCCCGGGTCCGGACGGAACCATACCAGCAATGCTACAAACAACAAAAGCAAGCACGGGAAAATGGCTGCAAGCAATCTTCCAGGCATGCATTAAAACAGCACACATACCACTTCCATTGAAGGAAGCGAGGGTAGTCTTCATACCAAAACCAGGAAGAAGGGGACACATCCAAGCCAAGGATTATAGGCCGATAAGCCTTACCTCTTTTCTAATGAAAACACTGGAAAGGATCATTGATATGCACATCAGAGAAAGAACGGAGAAAAACCTTTCCAATGCGCAACATGCGTACAGGAAAGGCGGATCCACTGAAACAGCACTACACGAGTTAGTGCAATACATAGAAAAGGCTTTACTTTTCAAAAACTAGGCCATGGCCACCTTCCTGGACATAGAAGGAGCCTTTAATAACATAAATGCGGATTCCATCCTGAGCTCCCTCAACGATATAGGAGTAGAAGGAGGCATCAGGGCATGGATTGGCGCAATGCTGACGAGCAGGAGGATAACAGCCGAACTGAGTGGCACTTATCACACAAAATTTGTGAAGAGGGGCACACCTCAGGGGGGAGTCCTGTCCCCACTGCTCTGGCTGATAAACATGGACGACATACTAAAAACACTAAATAGCGAAGGAGTATAAGTGGTAGCATACGCAGACGACGTAGTCCTACTCACTTCAAGACCATTCCCCGACGTCATCAGCGAACTAATGACAAGGGCACTCACGAAACTCAATGCATGGGCAAAAGCCTGCGGATTGGGCATAAGTCCAAGTAAAACGGAACTAATGCTCTTCACCAGGAGAACTAAGGTCCCAAGATTCACAAAGCCAAAGATAGATGGCATAGAACTAGAGATATCACAGCAGGCAAAGTATCTGGGAGTGATACTGGATGCGAAACTCTCATGAAAACAAAACATCAACGAGAGAGTCAAGAAAGCAAGCATAGCATTATATTCCTGCAGGAAAGAACTGGGGCATCCACGCCAAGATAATAATATGGCTTTACACAGCGGTGGTAAGACCCATACTAACATACGGAGCACTAGTATGGTGGCCAGCATTAACAAGGGCATACAACGTCCAGAAACTAACAAGGATACAGAGATCGGCATGCGCAGGAGCCACGGGAGCACTGAGATCATGCCCCGCAGCGGCGCTGAACGCCATCATGAACATAATACCGATAGAGCATTTCATCAGAAACACTGCAGCACAAGGTTCGGTACGACTTAAGGCTAGTCAAAGCTGGAAAGACTACCACACCGGACACTGCAGGATTCTGAACGAGATAAACTATCGGACGACAGTAGACACAGACTACATGACAACCGAACTGCGATTCGGTAACACATACACTACTATATACCCTACAAGGGAAGACTGGAAGAGAGGGAGAGTAACCGAACCGGATGAGGTATCACTCTACACCGACGGCTCAAAGATGAGCGGCGGGGTAGGGGCCGGAATCTACGCCGAAAGCTGGAAGGTGGAGGAATACTTCCACCTCCCAGAGTCAGCGACGGTTTTCCAGGCGGAGGTTCTCGCGATACTGAAAGCTGCCGAACTTTCGCTAGACCGAGGCCTTCGGAATACCAAGGTGAGGATATACTCAGATAGCCAGGCGGCGATCAAATCCCTCGCACAAGCACGGACGACTTCAAAACTAGTGGCCAAATGTTAAGGGGCACTAAACAGACTCGCAGAGGACAACAGGGTACAAATAGCCTGGGTACCCGGACACAATGACATAGACGGAAACGAGAAAGCAGAAGAGCTGGCCAGAAAAGGGTCAGAAGAACACTCAGCAACAACAGACATCCAGATCTCCCTGAACTCAGTCCAGACGGAAATTCGTGACCATTTCAAACAACTAGCCAGCAAGGAATGGTCGACGAAGGCAGAGCACAGAAAATCGAAACTATGCTGGCCAGAATTCAATAGGAAGCGAACCGCAGAACTGATCTCCAAGAGCAAAAAGGACATCAGGAGGGTAGCGGCAACCAACACCGGCCACTGGCCAATAGGCACGCAAGCCTGTAAGATGGGTCTACCCTACAACCCACAATGCAGAAGCTGCAAGGAACCAAGCGAGCAGGAGACACCAGAGCATCTGCTGTGCCACTGCCCGGCACTCAACAAACAAAGAGCCCGACACTTCGGAGCACACCAACTAGAGTCACTAGGGGAAGTTGGAAGGCAGCCAGTAGCGGCCATCCTAGCTTACCTGAATGACACGGGCTGGTACTAAGTAGGGCGCAGACAACAACAAATCGAGGGTGTGGATCAAAACGGAGCTCAGCTCTAATTGGAGGCGGCCAGGGCTGCCTCACCACTTATACCTACCTACCTACCATACTTTAACTTAAAAACATTTTAAAGTAAAGTTAGTTAAAACCAACATAAAAAGTACACTGAGAAAAATTAAGCGCGCGACATAGATTTATGAATCATAATTAAAAACAAGAAAGGAAGATAACTTCGGCACACCGAAGTTTGTATACCCTTGCAGATTGCAACTGGATCATTAAGAATCGAGCAATTCTGGTTAAATAATTTAAAAAAAAAATAAAAGAAAATATATAAAAGTAGTATATTTATACAGAGCAAAAATAAAATGCTGAAAACACACACAAAATAGCATTTTATAACATTATACCTATACTTATTATGTTTACACTTTGACAGTTACAGTTTTACATTCCCAGCTTTACATTTTCTCTACATTTACCGATCGCTTTTATGACAGCTATATGATATGATCGCTTTATTGTAAAGTGCCATTTTGAAAGTCGGTGTACACGATAGCTTAAAATATACTGGACCAATCGGTTTGAAATTTGGAACATAACTTCTTTACGTAATTCTACAGGTACTCACGTCGAGCTTTTTTAATTTAACATTTATTTACATTTTTTATTTAATAAATAACCTTAACCCGTAACCTGTGACTATAAGGTTTGCAGCTGACGGGTTAATCCAGCTGTGTTTTTAGAAGCCTTCACAGGGATGAGCAACCCTGGGTTGCCTTGTCGTGGTTTAGCGGCGAAGTCACGGTTGACCTTTTTAATGCCCAAACCCCTTTGGGCCCGCAGCGCTAGTTGCAGATTGGTTTTCATATTTATATTATAAATTATAATGCCGAAAACAGACTCTAATATATAACATTTTACCTATACTTATTATGTTTACAGTTTTACAGTTACAGTTATACAATCCCAGCTTTACATTTTCTCTACATCTACGGATCGCTTCTATGGCAGCTATAATAGAAGCGATCCGTAATAAGTATAGGTAAAATGTGATATAGTTGTCCGATTTTCATAATATTGTTACCAAAATTCTGAAATAATACTAAAAGCTCAAAGTAGATGAAAATACGTTGAATCACAAGGAAGTTATAATTTTTTTCGATTTTTTCCGACATATATAGCAGTGAGAGTATAGAAGACTATATGCAAAGTTTCATTCAGATAGCTTTAAAACTGAGGGACTAGTTTGCGTAGAAACGGACAGACGGATGGACAGACAGACATGGCTAGATCGACTCGGCTGTAGATGCTGATCAAGAATATATATACTTTATAGGGTCGGAAACGTCTCCTTCAGTGCGTTGCAAACTTCTGACTGAAATTATAATACCCTGCAAGGGTATAAAAACAAGAAAGCTGAGAAGCTGGGCAGGAAAGTTTCACTGAACTCAGTCCAGTCGGAAATTCAAGACCATTTCAAACGAATAGCCAGCAGAGCTTATCTTCGACATCAGCCTTCACCGGCCGCCTAGATGATGCACACCAATTGCGGTTTGTTTGCGCCTAGGAGACTCATTTAATAGCTTAAAGCTATGAAATTGAGTGTCCAGCACCAACAGCTACCTACAGTTATACGAAAACTCAATAACAGCTCTTTAAGACCGCTCTTGGTTTGTCTCACAGCAATAACGTACTGTCCACAATGTTGTCGCACAGCCAACAGCTGATGGTGAGTACCCCATAAAAAATATTCTTATTCTTCGACTTACCGTACCTTTTTCGTTTAAGAGAGATTAGGTATTGCAGCGGCACTGGGAGAGCATTAAAACAGGAGTGGGTGGGATTAAGCACTTACTTGAATCGTTTATAAAAACGGAGAAGGCACAAAAGTAAATGCTCAAAAAAATTCAAAATGTTATTTAAATTTAATTAAAAAGACAAACAGAAAAGCTGCGTCACTTTGGAGCTCAACAGATCGTATCACTAGAAGAAGTGGGAACGCGGAGCTCAGCTCTAATTGGAAGTTACCAAGAGGCACCTCACCACTAAAACCTACCTACCTTGAGAAAATGTTTTATGTAATTTTAACTAATTTTATTTTAATTTCATTTATTTTTTGTTGATTACGATTTTTAACCTAGATATATCATCAATGCCAAAAATATGTTAATTAAAGGGACCTTATATTGATATTTTTATATGGTAATTTAAAGATAACTTCGAAACTCCAACATTTTTATACTCTTGCAGTTTGCAATGAAGCATATATCCTACGTAGAAATATATATCCTTAGTATGGCATTCGTAATTGCAGGACTTAAGGTCATAGCCGGCTTCGATTTTATAAAAATCAAAGACTCGGCTTTTGTTAAAAACAAGAAAAGGAACTTGTCAATAGACAAGCAGCAGCTGTGGTGACGATCGTTTCGTTGGAGCTACCCAAACTCATCAGACCACTTGCTGACTATTGCTAATTTTCTTGGTACTTTACCTTCAATCTTGGCTTAGACTCGTTGGGAATCGTAAGTTTCGATGTAAAGGCAAAAGCAAACCCTGAAAATCGGCAATAGTTCCTTTTGTTGTTTTTAACAAAAGCCGAGTCTTTGATTTTTATAAAATCGAAGCCGGCTATGACCTTAAGTCCTGCAATTACGAATGCCATACTAAGGATATATATTTCTACGTAGGATATATGCTTCATTGCAAACTGCAAGAGTATAAAAATGTTGGAGTTTCGAAGTTATCTTTAAATAGCTTTTGTAGCTCCAACGAAACGATCGTCACCACAGCTGCTGCTTGTCTATTAACAAGTTCCTTTTGTTGTTTTTAACAAAAGCCGAGTCTTTGATTTTTATAAAATCGAAGCCGGCTATGACCTCAAGTCCTGCAATTACGAATGCTAAACAAAAACAGGTCGATGTTACAAAACAAACTAAACCAAAGGGGAGATTCGCCCCAAAAAAGCCCACGTCACCATACGTAAAAGCTTTAAAGCTTGGCTTATGGCAAGTCTGATAGACTTGCATGCCAAACAACTGGTTAAAAACAACAAAAGGAACTATTGCCGATTTTCAGGGTTTGCTTTTGCCTTTACATCGAAACTTACGATTCCCAACGAGTCTAAGCTAAGATTGAAGGTAAAGTACCAAGAAAATTAGCAATAGTCAGCAAGTGGTCTGATGAGTTTGGGTAGCTCCAACGAAACGATCGTCACCACAGCTGCTGCTTGTCTATTGACAAGTTCCTTTTGTTGTTTTTAACAAAAGCCGAGTCTTTGATTTTTATAAAATCGAAGCCGGCTATGACCTCAAGTCCTGCAATTACGAATGCTAAACAAAAACAGGTCGATGTTACAAAACAAACTAAATCCTTAGTATGTTTTTTTAGTTTTTCTTTTGCTTAAATATCATCACAAGTTCACCAAACTTTGCGACATAAATCAACTAGAAAATCGAGTGACACAACAAATATATAACACAGCAAAAAGCAAATACAAGCCGGGGTGCTGGTAAATCAAAATGATACTACCAGACAAAAATTAATTATTTTCTAAGAATTCAAACTCAGATGAACAAAAATATATAAATATCAAAAGAAAAGACAATTTATCTCTTGAGAATGCAAATCCGTTTATAATAAAAAAAATCTGTTGATTATGTCTGTGAAAGTATAGTCGAAAAATGCAAACTCATTAGAGCCGGGACACTATTAATAAAAACCAAAAACATCAAACAAGCAGAAAAGGTAATGATTGGCTATGAAATTGTATTTACTCGCCCATATACCACGCCCAATGCAATGAAAAAAATGCCTTAGTTTCAACCAACCCCACATGCAAAAACTGTTCAGAAACCACACACACAAACGAGAATAACGACAAGTAACGTCATATTCACAGACTCTGAAAAACACACCATTAGAAATCCCTACTAAACCAACAACAATAACCGAAACACATAAGAATAAAGGAAATTCTAGGATCACAAACTCTTCAGAAGAAATGCTTAAAGATTCTGACAAAAAAATGGAAAATACAACTATCCCAGCAAACCGGATGCTCGTAACTTATGACATCAATGATGAAGCAATAGATACACTTTTTGATCTCGACTCTGAAGTCCCCACAACATCAGCAAGGGATCGTACACTTAGAAGCCAAACTAAAGAAAAATCCGCCCTATCCAAAACATTTAAAGCCAAAGATCAAAAATCCACCTCGTATAACCGATATAGTAGATTCCTTAAGGGGTTATATACAGTTGTACCGCGCAAAAATATATAGTTTTGTCGATTTTTTTTTGACACCATAAAGAATTTTTTTTTTAAAAAAAATATTAAATAATAAAAAAGTTATGGCCGAATTCCAAGATCGTCTTTTTTCGATGGTGACTTGCGGTGGACATCATATCCCGAGAACAGTTCATCAGAAATCAAAAATTCAAAAAAATTTCGTTAGTATATTGAATTGCCTTGTCCGTGAACGAAGGATTTGTAAAAATTTTGATTTAAAAAAAAATGGCGACGATTTTAACAAAAAATGTCCTTTTTAAGGGGTAAGATTTTCGATTTTTATGCTCTTAAAGTTTTCAAAAAAATTAAAAATCCTTCGTTCACGGACTAGCTATTATTATAATAAAAAAGTGGTCAAAATTTGGTGTTGATCGGATTAATAGTTTTTTAGTAATCGTGTCCACCGCAAAGGTAATTTCGAAAAAACAAGATTCTGAGATAATCGCGTTTAAAGTTTCAAGTTTGTTCCGGCCGATGTGCAGGTAGTGCGCTAAAAATAGCTACAACCTCGGTTGTAATGCTACGATCGTTATGAATATTTGTGAGAGTATTCTCAACAGTATATACTTAAAGAATATGCAATAAAAAAAAATCGATTTTTTCATCTATCACAACTGTATATAACCCCTTAATGTCTCTAAAAATATTGCAATGGAACATTAAGGGATCCGCAAATAATTACAACCAACTACTACTACTTATCAAATCACACTCTCCACATACTATATCGCTTCAAGAAACACATATACAACAGCTCAACAGTTTACCAACCCCTATAAATTATAACATACTGACAAACATTGCATCCAACAGATTTGGAGGAGTAGCCCTACTTATTCATAAATCAATTCAGCATACGCAATGCAACATCAATGAAGATGCAGAAGCAATAGCAGCCGAAATAAAATCCAAACAAAAATTTAAATTATATGCCATTTATATCTCACCCAACAAAGCTTTTTCACGCAATAACTTAAACAACGTTAAAAACATCAACAATGAATTAGTTATGATAACAGGCGATTTTAATAGTTGGCACCAAAATTGGGGATCCCCGCAACCGAACTCAAGAGGAAAAGTAATAGCCAAATTTATTGAACAATTGCAACTTACCCTCTTAAACGATAAATCACAAACTCACGTTGATCTTACCTTCTGCTCTCCAATCCTAACCAACCTCTTTCCCAAAAACCCCACCAGCAATCCAAGTAATCCCTATTTTAAAATTAAAAAAACCAACTGGGAAAATTTTCAGAAATACACTCACAACTTTAACGGGTTATACCCCTGCTCAAACAACATCAACAAAGAAGCTGCACCAATCAACAAAATTTTAATACAAAGCGCACATCATACAAAACCCCAAACACCACCAAACATCCTCTTACCCCGAGTTCCCTGGTGGAACAAAAAACTATAAGACCTATACCAAAACTCTAAAATAATAAAAAAAAAGCTCATATCTCAGAGTAGATGAAAATACGTTAAAAAGCACCGAAGTTAAAATTTTTTTCCTATTAATTTCCTGATCGTTCCTATGGCAGCTATAAGATATAGTTGTTCCGTAGAAACGGACAGACGGACGGACCGACGGACGGACAGACGGACGGACCGACAGACAGACGGACATGGCTAGATCGACTCGGCTGTTGATGCTGATCAAGAATATATATACTTTATAGGGTCGGAAACGTCTCCTTCACTGCGTTGCAAACTTCTGACTGAAATTATAATACCCTGCAAGGGTATAAAAAGAGGCAAATTCGTGGTATGCTCTGACTCACTAGAAGCAATCGAAGCCATCAAAAACCCACTCAACAACAACGCATATCCAGCACTCATCCGATCGATCATTTCATTCCACTACCCGAAAATCAAAATGGATTCCATACGAGGACACAGAAACATTAAAGGAAATTAAATGGCTGACAAATCAGCCAAATTAATATTAAGAATGCCACTTATGTTCCCATCCAATCATAACACAAAAGACATAAACAGATTCCTAAAACACCAACTAAACCAACAAAAACAAAGCCTACTCATCAAATGCAATACCTGGTACCAAAACATCAATACCAACAACTCACACACATCGATGTACTCAAAGATAGCACAAGAAGAAGTCACTCGTCTCGACCAAATAAAGTTTACCCGATTACGATTGGGCCATACAAGCCTAACACACAAACATCACCTAAATAGAACAACACAACGAAACTGCCCACTTTGCCATACATACACTCCAGTCACTATAGATCACATCCTAAATCTTTGCCCATCAATAGCCCATATGAAAAGAAATATCCTTAAAAACATAAACGCCATACACTATTTAGGTAACCCCTCTACAAAAAACATCAAAATAATAATCAAATTTCTTAAAGAATCAACTTTTAACATACACTAACAAATTGGACATTTTGTAAATAATACACCATTAACGCCGTATATAGTCGATGGCCCTGGCAGCTCGTACTATATATTGATATGTGAGTTTTAGTTTTACAAGCTATTCTAACATTTCATAAAATAAAATGAACAAAAAAAGAATCAATTTAAGACTGCAAAGGTATACAAACTTCGGGGTGCAGAAGTTAACTTCCTTTCTTGGGTTTATTATTACAAATAGTATTTAAAATTATATCTGTAATAACATTTAAAATTGAGATTGGGTCACGCCAATGTATAAGATGTATAAAATTTTTTTAAACAAAAATAACAAAATTAACTATTTAAATAAAACAAAAAATATATGTAGATAACACCATAATGAAAAATAATAAAGCACAAGGATTTCGGCGTGTGCTTTTTTTAAGTTTATTAAAATTGATACTTACATGTCTATGAGAATTTCCAGTAGTTCCATTAACTTAACATGCATCTCCGGCAAAAAAGTTTCAAAATATTTTTCATCAATTCGAGCGTTGTTTCTTTGGTGAATTTTAGCACTTAACCCATATTTTATTAATCCAAGTATTTGTTGGGTACAAATATATTTTGTATTTATTAATGGTTTGCTAAAAGTATTCATAAATATCATTTCATGCTAAAAATTATTTTAATAGTTTCTCACCTCAATGTAATTTTGAGAAATTCAATAAGATTGAAAATTCGTTGAAAAACCATTTCGGACCTATCAAAAGGATCTTGTTTAACTTCCAATGTAAAATGTTCGAAAGAATTGACTATAAAACAACTGTCGAAAGTTTCCTCTGTATTATTAAATTCACTGTTCAAAAAATAATAGAGGGATTTTATCAGGGACAATTGGTAATCTCTCCATAAAGTTGCACCTTTACTTTTTCCACTGCTTGTATTATTGGGAATATTCTTTAACAAAAGCCAACATTCACCGGACTGATGTATAATATCAGAATTTTTGTTGTCTAATAATGATATTAATAATTTTTCAATTGATGTTATTCCAGTTTTAATCGCTTTTGGGTAATATATGAGGCATCGTTTAATTGTTAGTAAGAGAGAAACTATGTTTTTCTCGCTTTCATATATTCTATGATGAGATAACATATCAAATAGCTTTGATAAATAACTGGATGCAAATGTTTTTGATAAATTAACGTCGGATTGCATTTTTGAAATAAGAAGTGCTGAAAATAATCGATAAAATATATTGACCATTAATTGTAATATTTTTTCTATATATATATAAGAATTCTGAAATCGTAAAGCGTATACCTCTAAATATATAAATATGTGGAAGAAACCAAGTTTGTATACCCTAGCAAGACCATATTATATTTTATATCATAAAATACGTAACGGTTATCTAACTGTCCTATCTTGTTATTTATCAGCTCGGTCCACTTTTACCGTGCATAACGCGCAGTGTTACAATAATTATTTGACTCGTTGCAGGTCCCAGTTTTCTGAGGACCCAAAACAGTTCTATAATTTTGTTAAGACTAAACGTAAACCCATTACTAATTCTTCCTCGCTCTCTTTTGATAATACTACAGCAGATAATGATCAGGCAATAGCCGATCTATTTGCTCAGTTTTTTCAAACCACTTACTCCAACTTAATAGACCCAAATCCGGCTTATTCTTTCATCATCCCCAAATCGAACCAAATCTTCAGTCCTACCTTAAACGAAAGCTCTCTTCTTTTAGATCTTCATCGTGTTAAGCCAGTTTTTTTACCAGGTCCCGATGGAATACCTAGCTGTGTGCTTAGGAATTGTTTACCTTATCCTAAGAAACCTCCCACTTTCCCCTTATTTGGAAGGAATCATTCGTTATTCCTCTCCACAAAAAAGGTAGCAAATTGCAGGCCAACAATTACAGAGGAATCTCAAA
>VNJY01003692.1:0-23892 GCA_008042715.1 Drosophila bocki
AGGAGAAGGAGGAGGAGGAGGAGAAGGAGGAGGAGGAGGAGAGGAGAGGAGGAGGAGAGAAGAAGGAGGACAAGGAGGAGAAGGAGGAGGAGGAGGAGGAGGAGGAGGAGAAGGAGAAGAAGGAGGAGAAGGAGAAAGAGGAGAAAGAGGAGAAGGAGAAGGAGAAGGAGAAGAAGGACAAGGAGGAGAAGGAGAAAGAGGAGGATTAGTATATATCCCCATTCTTGGTTAATCCAAACCCTCAACTTACCTGTCTGGCGCATCGGTAAAAGTTCTCCCTCAAAGCCTGAAAGGTATTAAGTCCTTCGCTGCGCAGAAACTGCTCATTGATGGCCTCGATATTGGCCAGCTCGGCCAGTTGCTCATCCATGCTAATCGGAGCCAAGGCCATGCTGGTCACACCCCTGCCCTGGCTAGCCTTGGGCCCTTGGGGCTTCTGCTTGATGCGATGCGAGCGACGAACGCCACCATTGTTGGAGGAGGAGGTGGTGGAGGAGGAGCAGGTCTCCTCCGAGTTGGATTGCGTGGGCGAGGGTGAGAGCGTGGTATCCGGTGTCTCCATATTGGCCACTCGCTGCGAAAACTCATCCTCTTCGGCAAGGGTCGGTGGAGGCGGCTCCTCCGTCTGTCCCTCTTTTCCCGGCTGGGACTCGTCCTCCTCCTCATCGGCCACCTTGTAATCCCGCTTCAGAAGATTGACCCCATCCTCTATGAATTTGGCTATATCCTTGAGGGTATCGGGTGCTTCTTGCTCAGGCGAACGCTGCATCTTGCTGCCCGAAGAATTGGACTCCGAGGACTCTTCGTTCTCAAGGATTAGGAGTTGTTTCTTTTTATTGTTATTTCCTTGTCCCTGCGAGGTACTGGAGCTGGAGTCTAGGGAATCCTGGCGGCTCAGTGACAAAGCCTTGTTGCTTTTTCTGGCTCGCTTCTTGCCAGCGGATTTGTGGATGTCTGGCAAGAGATCCGCCGAGGCCTTGGGATGCAGCGAGTAGCGACGCTTGGTCACCGGTACAGCTGGACTGGCCTCAGCTTGGCGCTCTTCGCATATGGTATTCCGACGCAGTTCCAGTTTGGTGGGTTGGGGAGAGTCGGCTTTATCCTTGATCTCGGAGGAGTCTCTGCTCTTTGAGGGATTTCGTTTGGCAGAGGCATCCGCCGAGGAGGATCCTTGGGCAATTGTTGGTTGGGAATCTTCGGATATTGTGCTGCGCCTGGAATTTGGTTTGGTTGTACTTTTGGCTCGCTTGGCTTTGCCCAGGGGCGTGGTGACCCGTGTGGGTGGTGTTGTGGTGGTGGCATCAGAGCCAGGGGAGCTGCTTCTTTCCAACTTGGGTGAATCCTCGTAGACGGTATTCCTGCGACAGCCTGTGGTTCTGTGTACCAGCGACTTTTTTGGTAGAACTAGGGGTGAAGAGGAGTTGGAGGTGGAGGAGGAAGTGGAGTTGGAAGAGGAGGAAGTGCAAGTGGAGTGGGAGACTACCGGCACAGGGGATTCCACCTTGCTTGGCTGCACTTTCTTAATCTTTTTCTTGCTCTTCTCCTCCAGTCTCATCTGGGCATTGGCCTTATCCATGGCCTTGAACATGGCATCGCATTCCACAAAGAACTTGTCTTTGGTTTTATTGGGCGTGGAGCTGTCGCTTGATGGCTGCTTCTTTGCGCTTGCTTCATTCTTGGGTGAATCCCTTGAAGCCGTTTCCATTTCTCTTTCGGTAGGAGATTTTCGTTGATCTTTCTTCTTGGTTAAAACCATATTTTCTGGTGAGGATTTCTCGCGTTCCATTTCCTTTTTGGTTCCCGTGGAGGGGACTACCTTTACAGGTTTGATTGACTTGCTCGAGGTGACTTCTGTTTCCATAGTTTTTTCTTGTTTCAAGGTGACCTGTGTGAGTTCTCTGGAAGGTGAGCTCTTTTCCTTTATTCCTGGCTGAGTTTTCTTGGCTTCTTTTAGATCTTTTACTGCTGCGGATGTCGAGGGCTTCCTTTCTGGCCCAGTTGGCTTCTTGGTCAGGCCTTCTTTCTTGGACTTTTTTATGCTTACCTCGGCTGATGAGGAGGAAGACAAAGACGAGGACGAAGAAGACGACGACGACGATGATGAAGAAGACGACGACGACGACGACGAAGAAGTCGAGGATGACGATGAAGCTGAAGCTAATCTCTCTGGCAACTTGGACTCCTGCTGCTCTTCCTTCCTGCCTTTTTTGGTTTCCTCGCTTTCCGCTGGTTCTGCTCCTGCTTCTGCTATGGAAACCTCTTGCTTGCTGAATGCCTTTAGCTCAGGCTGCTCACCCCTTCCAAGCTGTTCATTTGATGTTGTTTTTTGGGTTTCACTTTCATCATTTGACAAATGAGCCGTCGGCTCCACTTCGGGCTTTGTTTGTGTTTTGCTCTCGTTGAATATTTGCTGAGTAGCTTGGGATTCCTCCTCTACTGGCTGTGGTGGCTCCTCTGGGTTCATGGAGGCGGGTGGTAAATCTTTAACTTGTAGCTTGGACTGAGTTTCTGGTTCTGGTTTCACGGGGGTTACCACAGGTTCTAAAGTCTCCACAGACTCCATAGGCGCCACAGTCGCTACAGTCTCCACAGGCGCCACAGTCTCCTCAGGCGCCACAGTCTCCACAGGCGCTACAGTCTCCAAAGGCTCTACAGTCTCCATAGGCTCTACACTCTCCACAGGCCCTACAGTCTCCACAGGCGCTATAGTCTCCACAGGCGCTACAGTCTCCACAGGCGCTATAGTCTCCACAGGCGCTACAGTCTCCATAGGCCCTACAGTCTCCACAGGCGCTACAGTCTCCATAGGCTCTACACTCTCCGCAGTTTCCACAGTCTCCACAGGCTCTAAAGTCTCCACAGTCTCCACATCCACCACATCCTCCTCCTTTATAAGCAACTTTTCCTTTGAGGTTATAGTTTCTTTCAGGGATTTGGTGGAGTCTTTTCTTACTTCCTTTCGAGGCTGTTCCCACTCAGTGGACGCTTTCGGCTCTTCTCCAGGCTTTGGCTCACTTTTAGTAGCTTTCTCTTTCAGTTTGAACTCGGCAGCAGCTGCAACCTCCTCCTCCTCCTCCTTCTTGACTTCCTTTGCCTCTAAAAGTACCTCCTCCTTCTGGGGCTCATCTTCTTTAACTTCCTCTGCCTCCTGGCCACTCTGGCTATCATCCTCGATGAGATCTATTAGCACATGCTGCTCCTCCTCCTCCTCCTCCTCCTCCGCCTGACCCTGTGACTCCTCTGATTCTAGGATCTGCTTGCTGCTCTCAGCGGCTATCTCGGCAAAGGTTTCCTCCAGGGTTTTACCCTGACTGGTGGATCCCAGCGACATGGCTGATCTCCTGCTGCGCCGCGGTGCCGGTGATGATGATTCAGTGGATTCCAGTGCCGCTGGCCTGCCCTCCTCATCGTCTTCATCGTCGGCAGACCAGAGACTAGGTGGCTCACTCAGTACCTCCACCATAATCTCATCGAGATCTGGCTCCTGCTTTTCGAGATCAATTTCGATTTCTTGCACTTGGCCAGGAGGCAGGGGCTCCTGTAGCTCTGGCTTCTGCTGGTCCAGTCCCCGCTCCTTTTCGTGCTCCTGCTCTTGCTCCTCCTCCTTGCCCGTGTCCGACGTCTCAATTTCTATAAATATTATCTGCGAGTCGGAATCCGAGTTATCCCCCGGCACATGAATTGTGGCTAGCTCCTTGAGTGGCTGCTTTTCCGGCTCCTCATCCAAGGCATTCTCATCCTGCAGCACTAGGGGATCCCCCACGGACGAGGATGACGACGGCGGTGAGGTGCAGGCACCCACCACAGTGATATTTAGCGGCGTGTCTCCCGAATCCGATGACTCCAGGCGACGCGACAAGTTCAAACGCTTCACCGAGACGCGTAGCTTGGACTTTCGCTTGAAGCCGGCAAAGGCTCCGGCTGCTGCCTCGCCGCCACTGCCGCTGCCCGTGGAGTGGCTGGTGCTGGTGGAATTCGAGTTGGTGTCCGAGTCCGAGCAGCTGGGAGCGGTGGGTGGAGCAGCCACGGCCACAGCCACTGCCATTTCTGGCGGCGGTACACTTTTCCGTGGGCGACCGCGCTTCCGGACAGCCACCACGGGCAGGGCAGCCACTGTCTGAACGGGACTGACGCTGGGCTCGCTGGTAACCTGGGCCACGATCAGACTTTGTGTGGGTCTGGGCTTGGCAAAGATCTCCAAGGCATGCGGCGGCGGTGGTGGCGGCGGCAGGGACTGGTGGCTGCTCTCGAACATGGAGAACAAGCGATTGCTATTACCGCTGGCGGCTGTGGCGGCGGCGGAGGCTGAAGCCGCGCCAGGTGCAGCCGTGTTTGGTATGCTGGTATTGGTATTTGGATTCGAGTCGATGCGTGCCTCAATTTGGATTTTGTGAGCCTTCCGGTTCTTGCTGAGCAAATCCCGCACATCGAACTTGATGATCTTCTTGCGCGAGCTACGCCGGCACTCGTTGGGGCTGCCATCCGCATCAGCCTCCAGGGATGTGGGCGATGCCGCAGCTGCAGCAGCAGCAGCAGCAGCTGGAGAATCCCGTTTCACAGAGGCCCACTTTGGCGGACGACCGCGACCGCGGCCACGTGACGCAACGGCTGGCTGGCCGGAGTAACCCATTGCAGAGCCGGACAACTCCTCCATGGCTGCGATTCCTGGGCGGGGAAAAGTAGAGAGATAACGGTCTGATTAGGAACACAAACAGCACAGAAACCAATCAAATTAAAACCACACCGATCGATCATTCACCGGAACACGATTTCTACTTCTTTTTTTTCGTTTTCGTCTTAGTTCTCCTTTTCTTTTTCTTCTCTTTTCTTCAGAAAGCGATCTTCAGTGCGCGGGAAAGGAACGGCATAATTTACAGCTAGCTTTTGGGGCGCCAGCTTGTTGCCAATTGTCATTTTTTATCACTTACACCGGGCAAAGCACTGACAGATCCTGTGATTTCTTTACTTTTTCGCTTCTGTGGGTTGTTTATACACTTGCATGTAGAGATGACATAATGGCCGACTTTGCCGACTATCGATAGGCGCTTAAAAGGGGTCGAGCTATCGGTGGCTCACGAGGAGGGAGGGGGTGGGTGTTGCTGGCTGATTGGGGTACTTACTCAGCAAACTAATTTAATTTTATTTTAATTTATTAAAGGGCTAGCAAAATAATAAATTAAATTAAATAATTAATAAAAACTAAATTTAAATCTAATCAATTTTAATATTAAATATATATTTAAATGTCTTTAAACTAAATTCTTATTAGAATTGATGTACTTTTACATTTAAAAATGCAATATTGTTAACTAAATAAAAAATATATTTGTTTAGTCAATTTTAATATTAAATATATAATTAAATGTCTTTAAACTAAATTCTTATTAGAATTTATGTACAAATTCTTTATTGTTAACTAAATAAAAAATATATAATAAAATTAATAAAAAATAATAATTAGTATAGCTCAGTTTTCGATATTTGTGTACAAGTGTTTCTTTATGCAATTGCCTAAAAATATAAACAAATATTTATGTAAAAAAGTACGTGTACGTATGTATGTAGAAACCAAATGTAAACATATCGATAGTTTCATCGGCTCTCTCTTTTGCATGTGTGTGTGTGTGTGAACTTTCGCTTAAAGCGGAGAAACTGAAAAATTCAAAATCATATTTTTTAAAACTCTAATTTTTAATGTCCAAAGTTAACAGCATAAAATAAAATTGCCCAATGCGATCGACGGCATCAATAAAAATCAAGACAACGCAGACTAGAACCCAGAACTCCGTTCGAGGATGACAGCTGATGGGAAATAGAAAAATCGAAGTGCCGTTAAATGTCAAGGACACGGAAAACCAAATAAAGAGCCACAACAAATAGGAAAAGTCGCAAAAGCAACAATTTAGGAAAGGTTTCGATCAATTTCGAAGGACAACGGTGAAAATAAAGCATAATAATATCCGTAAAAGATGTCAAATCCGGTGCACGGAAGACCGCCAAATAATTCCGGCTCGGCCGGATCCTCCTCCTCCTCCTCCTCGTCCTCGTCCTCATTATCCTCTCCCTCCGCTGCATCGCCCGTTTCGGTAAACCTGCAGCAGCCGGCTGGAAACAGCAACTTGTCAGGCGGTGGCAGCCTGAAGGAGAAGGTGGGGCTGCCAACGGTTTATCTTAACCTTAACGAGGTAGGTGAATCTTTATCCTGGGAAATGTAAGATTGTAATTTGTTTCCCATTTCCTTTTGTTGTGGCAGCATGCTGGCAAGGAGTCGGCCTCCTGCTCGCCGCTCCAGCACTGGGACGATACCCGCACCGCCGATGTCTGGCTATCGTCGCTGCACAGCGTCATCTTCATTATCACCTGCGCCCTGGCTGCTTTCATTCTGTTTCGCAATGTGCTCACCTGGTAATCTCGGCTAGATCTAGCTCTCTCTTTCTCAGTATCTCGCTTTGCATATGTATACCCTAGCAGATGACAATTGAAATTTATCTAATTTTATTTATTTATTTTATTTATATTTTAAATATTTCATATTAAAATATTAAATAATTCATAAATTTTCATTTTTCTTTAAATTAGAAAAAGTTTTTAGATTGCAATTAAATAAACAATTTAAAATTTTCTTTAAATTGGAAAAGATTTTAAAATCTTAAAATATTTTATTTTAAAATATTAAATATTTAATTTAAAAATTTCTTTAAACTAGAAATGGTTTTTAAATCTATAATATTAATTAATTTAAAAATTTCTTTTATTTAGAAAAGGTTTTTAGATCTTAATTAAAAAAAAAAAAACCCCTTTCTTTGATAAGAAGATCCTTTGAGTACATACCTTTTTTTAGAAAGAAACTATCTGCATTGTTTTTTTTTTTTAATTATTATTGTTTAATTTAATTTTACTTATCTTTATTATTTTATAACAATTTATCTATAAAGAGGTGATCTGCTAGGGTATACCAAGCTTCGGTTTCCGAAGACAGGCTTTCTTTCTTCCCCACTTTTACTCTCCCACTCTCACTCTCTCTCTCTTTCTCCCTGTGATTTTTTTGAGCGTAAAGCTCGGGCTTGAGCTCTGTTTTTTGTTTATTTTTGTGAGCTGGGTTTTATTTTTGCTGCTCGGTTCGGCGATCAAAAATTGGCCAGTTGCTCTTGCGACGCCCAGTAGCAAAGACGGAACCGTGCGAAAGACACGGAAGAGACAGAGAGAGAGAGTGAAGAATTGAAGAATTTGCCGGGGGAGGGAAGAATTAGAACGAAACGCGTAGAAAGTGCCAACGATGGAGGAGAAATTCACAGAGGTTTCCTATTTGTATGCCAGGCATTTGCAGAGCTTTTGGGGCGCCTCCGGAGATTTCTGGCAGTCACAATGGGACAAATTCATTGACTCCTTTGGTAAGTACATAAATCTTGAAAAAAGAAGAGAAGAAACCGAAGAAACGAAAAAAAAATACAAAGAATAAAGAGAGAAGAAAGAAGAAAGCTGGGACAGGGGCAAAAGTCAGAATCTAAACTTTGCTCCTCTCTTTGCTGATTGCAAAATGCAATTCTCACACAAAATGTCAACAGCAACTGTTTTGTTTACTAATTCTCGGCACACAAAGCTGCAGAGATACACACAGCCAGAGATACAGATACAATTACAGCTACAACTACAGATACGGATACAATCACTGGGCAGAAGTGCTGCCAATTACGAAAGTGAATCGACGCGGTTACTCATACCACAATTTTGCAAAACCAAATATATGAACTCTTCATTTAAGTTCACTTAAATTAAGTCAAAACATTTACATAGCACTTTTTGAATTTTAACTTTTTTTTAAATATAAATTCTCTGTATTTCTAAGTTCTCAATTTTTTAATTTATGTTGTGCTTTTTATTTAGACTTCTATTTATACATGGCAAATATTTATATATTGTTGACCAAACAAACCAAAGGTTTTATCCATAAACTTGAATAGCTTAAGCTTACACTTGGTAATTAGTGATCTTCAGGGGGGTTTTTTCTTTTATTAGTTTATTTTGTTTATTTTTGTGCTACTTAAACAATTAAAGTTGCACTTTTATAGCCCCATTAAAATGGCAGGTTGTTCCCTAACATTAAGCTTATTTATCATAAATTTTTTTTCTTCAAGCAAAAAAATAATGAACAAATTTTATTCTTCATTTAATTTGCACTTTCAAAAACAATTTCTAAGGAAGTTTACCAGAATCGCTAAATACCCATATAGTATAAAGAAAAAAATATTATTCTTAATTTAATTTAGAATTTAAAAATCAAAGAACTCCTAACGAAGCTTGCAAGAACCCTTAAAGGTCCTGAAAAGACCGGAAATTTAAAGAACTGCCTTATTACGGTCTTTTCTTTCTCTCTCTTAAGATAGCTTGATTTTTGTAAAGATTTTTTTTGTGCCCGAGAGCCCTAACTCTCTTCTTAGCTATTAAACAGGTCTGGGCACTGAATATCAGGCTCGGAGCCTAGCCATAATCCCGAATATAATCCCAAATTAAGTTCCTAACCAAACAAAATCTGTACTCTTAACCAATATCCTTCTTGCAGGCGATGAACCCATGGTGCTGTGGGTCTTTGGCACCACCATTTTCACCATGATCGTCTACTGGACCGTGGGCACCCTGTACACATTCATGGACCTGACCAACCGACCCGCCTGTCTGCGCAAATACAAAATCCAGCCGGGCACCAATGAGCCGGTGGAAGTGCGTCGCCTCCTAAAGGTTTTCGATTGATTGATTTAATTGTGCAAAAGCATCATTGACCTTATATCAATTTTGTGATAGGTTATCTGGTGCGTGGTGTGCAACCAGATCTTTGTGGGCATACCTCTGGCCTATGCCAGCTACCGGCTGATGGAGATCCGGGGACTCAGCGATATCCGGGATCTGCCCACATTCCATTGGGTCTGCTTCGAGCTGACCGTCTGCATCCTGATGGAGGAGCTGGGCTTTTACTACTCGCACCGCCTGCTCCATCACAAGCACATTTACAAGTATATCCACAAGCAGCATCATGAGTGGACGGCCCCCATATCGGTGACGGCCATCTATTGCCATCCCATTGAGCACATCTTTAGTAATCTGTTGCCACCGTTTTTGGGCGTCTTTCTGATGGGCAGCCATGTGGCCACCGCCTGGCTATGGTTTGCTCTGGCCATACTCTCCACCCTCAATGCCCATTCCGGCTACCATTTGCCGTTCTTTCCCAGTCCCGAGGCCCATGACTTTCATCATCTCAAGTGAGTCTTGGATTTTATTTGTTAAATTTAATATTTAATTTGGTTTTTTTTTTTATAGATTCAACAACTGTTTTGGGGTTTTGGGTGTCCTGGATCGCTTGCATGGCACCGATTCTTTGTTTAGGGCCACCAAGTCCTATGCTCGCCACATCATGATGTTGAGCTTCAAGCCGCCGCGAGATGCTTTTCCGGATTCAACGATGAAGTGAAGCTTCTGGGAAAGAAGTTATCTTGTGCAGCAAGCATTTCTATCTCTCTCTAACTTTCTTTCTATCTCAATCTGTGCATACAAAAACATTTTAATTGTGATAAAACAGGGCACGAGGATCCTATTTTGTACACCTCACCTACCCACACCCACATCCACACACACATGCATCATGTATTCGTTGTGCGAAAGCCCCAAAAACCAAATGAATAAAGCGTGAATGTAAATTGTATTAATGAAAGAGTTTTGGGAAGGATGTGGAAGAGAGGAAATATCCTATATCGATGGAAATAATGCGATAGAAAATATCCTTAAACTATTTCCGATATATTTTCGATTATATTGGTAAGATATTAAAAAATAATATCGATTTATTGCACATACTAGAACTACAAATAAATCGATTTTCAGTGTATCTATTTTTTTAATTTTAAAATAATAAATATATCGATTTTTTTAGATACATTTTTATATCGATTTTTCAGGCAAATATCGAAAAAGTATTGATATTTCCTTGCAATTAAAGCACAATCCCCTTTGAGTTTCTTTAACAATCATCACTTTATATACGTTTAATTAAGAGATACATATATTTAACAACTAAGTACTAAAATGCATAAGTACTAATATATATTAGAAGAAGGGAAAATAAGCAATTTCACAAATAATAAGATAAATAATCATTGTTAAAAGCTACAAAAAATAATAAAAAAGAGATAAGATAGATAGGAAAGATGGTTCAGAAGGGTTAGCAGAAGGTTAAAACTAATTGAAAAAACAATTATAATTACAAAGAGTTTATATTAGATATATAAAATATATTAGAGTTAAAAGAGGACAAACAAAAAAAAAACAGGACTGGTAATCGATCGATAAGATTTGTGGACGGGGCCCAAGGAGTGGGGAGCCCTTGGCTATTGCTTGACCGCCTGGGCCACGCCCTGCTGCCCACTGCCGCTGCCCTTGAGCTTGGTCTCGAACTCATCGAGCACCTCCTTGTAGTGGGGACCCAGCTCCTCGCGCACCGTCTCGTACCAGCGGGCCAGCTTGTTGCGATTCTGGAAGGTGTTGTAGCCAATGGATTCTGGAACAAGGAAAATATATATTTATATATAGATTTATATTCAAGAAAATCTCTTTCCAGATTGACCACTCACTGGGCTGATCTATTTCGCAAATGGCACTGAGATCCGCATAGGAGATGTTGTCGCCCAGCATGAACTTGCGGGAGTTGAGGAAGAGCTGCTCGAAATCATTGAGTGTGTGCTCCAGCTGTTTGCTAGCGAGATTCACCTGAGGATCATAGGTATCCAGGAATTAGCTGCTAGAGGTTTGATTTAGGATCTTGGTTTGATCTCACTTACCGCATTATCCGCTGGTCGCGTCTTCTGCAGGTAGGGCACCAGCCACTTTTGCTGGAAATACTCCGTGGTGGCCACACCCATATTGGTCTGCTGCCAGGCCAAGTACTCATCGATCCGGCTGCGCCCCAGTTGGCGACGGGGATACCAGTGCTCTGGCACTAGCTTCTCGCGTGCCAAATGCCGGAAGATGGCCACATTCTCTGACAGCTGATAGCCATGATCCGTGATGGCCGGCAGCTTGCGGAACCGGTTAACATTATCACGGAACTCACCGGTCAAGTGTTCGCCTGGAAAAGGGGTAAAAAAAAAAGGGAAAGAGGGTCAGAAAATGTTTTTAAGATAAAAGACGAACTGTATATAAATAATAAGAATAATAAAATAAATCAATATTTAAATACATAAAATAAAAATATGTAAATTTTTATATTTAAAAAAATTCCTCGCTCGACTCCATAATAATAAGAATAATAATAATAAAATAAATTAATATTTAAATAAATAAAATAAAATAAAAAAATAATTAAAAACATAATTTCCCCCTCGCTTGACATTATAATTCTGAACTAGTTCTAGCATCTTCTGAGTGGTAACCCAGCGGAATGTTGAGGTCGAGTGGTCGAGTAGTGTGGTGTGTGGGTGGTTGTGTGTTGGTGTGGTGTGTGGGAGTGTTCTAGGCTGGAAGTGTGAAATTGTGGAAGTGGTTACTCTCTTCTAAAAGAGCTCCTACTTGTTGTGGTTTCAGTGTTCCCCTTTCTATTTTGGAGCTTTGTTCTATGGGTTTATTTGCTATGTGAGAGAGGGATAGAGAAAAGGAGCAGATATCACCGGAATGAGTTTGAGGTCAGAGAGAAATCAAAGACAAACTAAGGAGGAACCTAATCAAATGTGAGTACAATATTTATTTTTTTTTTAGCTTAACGATCTTCTTAATCTTAAACTGAAGTTTAAATTAGAGACTTGACCCCTTATAAAATATTGGAAAAAGTGAGAGAAGGCTAGAAAGAATCACCTGTTGATTCTGATTAATAATATTTATAGTTTCTAGAATTGGAAATTTAGGGTGAATTTTGATAAACATTTTTATGAGTGTATAGAACTGAGCTCCTAAAAATGTAGATACCTGAATCTCTTCATTACCACATGCTGAATTGGGAATGCATACCCAAACTTATTCCTGTTGCTCATAAAATTCCAAGCATAATTCGTTCAGTGTTTCCTCAAATTTCGACTGGCTAATCAGTTCCGATATAAATAAAACTCTCTAAATATAAATTCAATAAGAACAGGTTTCATTTCTTCGGCTGCAATCATCCGATGTCCGTTAAGATCGCCTGATCCCACTTAGATATTGCTTCTGCTGAGTAACACAGGTGCCGGCTGAATCACAACCTGAATTTCGGGAACCAAAAATAAGATAACGATAAGGAGGAACACAGGGCAACGCCAGCAATGAAAGAAATATTGCCCTCAAAAGGAGGGCGTGTCTTCTGGGGTGGGCCAAAGTCACTGTCAATGTCAATAGACAGCGATCAAGGTCACGTGGATGTGGGAGTGGAAGTGGCCGGGTAGCACTTGTTTGGCCTCCTCCAATCTCTATAAATATAACCCTTTTTCTGATGAGCACACAGGCAAATTGATTTCATGATGAGTTTGTGGGTTGCTGGTGTAAATAGAACACAGAAATGAACTGCAAACCCCATGGAAACCTAATTGATTAGTCAGCAGCGACTGTGATTCCCGGACATATCAGCTGATTAGATTTAAATAGCAATGGCAATTTTTCAATTTTTTTTAATTGCTGTCATTTGGAAAACTGCCGATGGTTCTAGCAGGTCGGATTGGTTTTGATTAGAGAGCCAGCAGGTTGTCGCAACGTGAGAGATTCGTGATTGACAAAGGGGACTGATGGAGAGATCAGAAGATCACTGCCGGAAGTACAAGGTGATTATTAGATTAAAGATTGTGGGAGAACATGGAGCTAAGGTGGATTGAATTGTTTAAGTTCAAATTGGTCATTTTACGAAGGGTCTAGAAGTCGTCCAATAATTAGTATATATTTTAAAGAGCCTATCCTAAAGAGCCCTTACTAGTCATACCCATATGACCTCTAGTAACTTGGGTTACAAGCCTTGGAAAGCTTTGAAAATCCCTAGACCTACTCATAGATAATTTTGAAGAGGCCATACCAATTTGGGTTAAGAAATATCAATTTTTAATGACTGCTAACACAACAATCAAACGCTGGCTTCCTTCCACTTGATCCCAATTGCAGTTGGCTCGTAAAGTCTTGGCCAGATTAGATTCCTGGCCTAACGTCACGCTCGGTCGGCATGAAAGCAACTCAAGAGACGATGACTGAGAAAACTCTAACGAATAGTTGTAAATGTTTGCCCCCGCATTGGAGTCTTTAACCTCCACAAGGTTGTTGTTCGAATGCAGCGACTCTGTGGTCTCTGTGATTTCTAAGCGCCGATCTCTCGCTGCACTCCAAAGGTGCAAAGTCCAAGTGGCTCTAAAAACCGGAGCCTCTAGCTGCACAGAAAACAAACAAAAAGTATGGTATAGAGGAAGAACTGACTTTAGATCTCTCAGCTTTTCAAATAATAGCAAATATAAAGGGAATTGCACTTGGTTAATTAATTAATTAATATGCTTTTGGAGTGAAGAAAACTCTCCTTGGGATTAGCATATACATATATCAGATGCGGATATTAATTTACCAACTGGATTGCATAGCCTGACGTCAGCCGAGAAATGCAAACCCGTCAGCAACCACATATCACGATTTTATACATATATGCAGGCCGTAATGGGTCTGGTCTCTGTCTGAAGTCTGCTGATTATTGCATCCTCTCTCCTCGCATCAATTCTGCATTTTATGACCACCAGCCCAGAGGCAGTGCCTCCACCGAGCCAACGTTCAACGTATCCGCCAACCTTGACCAAGTGGAAAAAAAGAAGAAGACACCGACGACGACAAGGTGTGAGACCCCGCTCCCCTTCTTGAAAAAGTGCTAAGCGCACGCGCAGCTTGGCAAATAAAAATACAAAAAAAAATTATAATAATATACCAACAAACATCAACAATAGGGTAAAGTAGCAAACAAATCAGCAGGCAATCTGAATCTAAATTTGATAAGTGTCCTAGTTTGGCGAGCAGATGATAAAAGCAACGCCAAGATCCATCAGCAGAGGGTAAACACACGGCGATCAAAGTGCAGTCTTTCGGTTTTTTTTTTATAATTAATAATAGTTGGTAAAGTACAGTTTAACTCAAATAGATTGAACTTAACCGATTGGGTTTAGTAGCTGGAGCAGGGGAAATCAGGTATAGGAGCTTATAAAATATGCCTTTTAATTGATTTTCATTAGATTGTTTTCTTGCTTTGATATTTGTTTCTTTTCTTGGATTTCTTTTTGGATTTTAAATTTAATACAATCAAAACTAAAATTGTTTTCCTTTTGAATTTAAGTCTATTTCAATGTTCCTATATTAAAAGTTTTAAAAAAGTCGAATTCGAGCTAGAAAATGTCCTTGTTAATCGATTAAAAATCGGTTGGTTTTATGAAAAATTAAATTTTTTATAGTTGTAGTACCTAAAAATGCATAATAAAATTCAATTTAAAAAATTAAACAGCTTCAAAACAAAAACTCTTACTTCCCCAAGTAGTAGATGACTCCTGTTATAAATAAGTAAGCTAGTGAAATACCCATATTCATCGATTTAAAATCGATACGTGCCTAGAAATTGCTTTGAAAATTTAAGATTCTTTTTTTTTTAGCTTAAATACCTAAAGATTCTATCCATCATTATTAAAAAGTATTCAACAAACTTCAAGTTAACTAAAATATTTTTATAAAATCGATTTAAAATCGATTAACTTTATTGTTTTTTCAGCTCTTTGTTAAGGGGCTTAACTGTATGCTTGCGATTAAGGTTTGCAGGCAGGTGATAAAAGCCCAAGTTGATGCCTCGCCCCTATGGGTTAAGATCAACTATAAACACGTTCAAAGTGCACCGCTAAAAAAATGTCTGAAACTGCCTGCAAGACATGTTTTTGCACTTGTTTCCCTAAAACAAAACAAAAAAAACAAAAAAACAAAAAAAGAAACACAAAAATTTCAAAACCAAAACAACAAATCTCACGTTCGCCTCCGATTGCTGATTATTTCATTTCAAATTGGTTCACACTTGTTTATAATAATTAATATGATTGGGCAGTTTTTTTTTTTGGAAGCGTTTAAGTAAGTCATTGTAGATTTTCCAGAGGAAGTAGCCATTTAACAATATACCAAAAATATTTAAATTATTTCCTTATCAACTGTCGTCTGTTTTAACAAATTGTAGCTGCAATATTTGTTTTTTTATTATTTGTTTGTTGCAACCGCTCACTTTCCCCGTTTTGGAAACGTTTTCGACAACCACCTAGTGGAATTTGTAACGAGCGGAAAATTTTTTATATATATATAAGTTTTTTTTTCTTTTTTTTTTTTTTTGGAAACAAAGGGCCTAAGCATAAATGCATAGAAAATGTGTGACAACAACGACGACCTTTGGAGCCGCATTGTGCGTGTGTGTTGTGCGTTGTGCGTGGTGTGTGTGCCACCGAGCACGTAGCACTCTCACTCACCTTTGAGCATCGAGATGGGTATGGCCTCGAAGGGTATCTTGGAGGCCTCCAGCAGGATATACAGGGCCCGGCTCGATTGATTGAGGAAATCAAAGTAAAACTTGAGTGGCTGCGACATCTTGGATAGTTTTTTTAATTTAGTTTTGCTTCGATTTTACTTGATTTTGATTTGCTTTTGTGACTAGTTTTGAGTTTGAATTTAAAAATCAAAAAAATCAAAAAATCAATCGAAAATCGGTTATTGGAGAAACCGCGCTCTCTCTGTCTCTCTCCTCCTCCTTGGGACTGACTTGCTGGACTTTTGCGGCTAGACTGAGCTCGCCGCGCTGCCGCAGCGGCATTTTAAACGCAGCGTCGACGACGGCGCAGCAGCAGCAGCAGCAGCAGCGTTTGTTCATTAAATGCGCCGCAAAAACAAGCCCGGCGTCGAGGAGAGCAGAGCAGAGTGATCACAACAAGATGCGAACGAATACAAAAAAAAAAGGAAAGACGAATAAAAACAGAGACAAAAAGACCGGCTTCTTGTTAATATGTACATTGCATATGGCCCCCCAGCTCCACCACCCTCTCCCCCCTGCTCTACACAGCTCCTACGCTGCTATGCTCCTGCTCTCTTTCTACTACTACCCCTCTCCTTCTGCTCTCCTCCTACTACTACCCCTCTCCTCCTACTGCTACTCCTCTCCTCCTACTCCTCCCCCCTCTGCAGCAGCGACATTGTTGCTGGCTGATGTTGGAGCTCCTGCTGCTGCTGCTGCTGCCACTCTCTCGCCGGCGTTGGCACTTGGCGACCATACATGCGACACGCAAAAGAGGGTGTGGCCCCCAGAGAGCAGCAGCTGCTGGAAATCAATGTGATTTGATGATGATTCTCTCAGGTGCATCGTGATTTAATCAGCCAGACTATCTATGGAAACTCGGGAGTTAAGCGTGCTAAAAGCATGCAAATCGCTGGGAGTACTCACAGCTAATAGGTTAGCTTACATACTAAAAATCTTGCTGGAAATCATATAAATCATACAAACAAAACCTATGGTAACTTGGGAAATAATAATGCTAGGGTTATGAAAATTTCTAGGCTCACTCATAGCTATCATAGAAGCTTGCATACCAAAAATCCTTTAAAAAATATAATTACATAAATACAAATTAACGTTAGTATAATAACTCCCAAAGATATTTTTTCGTTTCAAGAAAAAAGAAAGAGTATTTCTTTGACGACTTGATCTTCTATTATTTCGCTGTTTGTTTTGCTTTCAGTGTTTTGTTGCCGCAGCGGCTTTTCTTGTTTTTGTTTTGCTGGTTTCCTTTGCCCCGCTCTTTGAACTGGACTAGTAGAGCTCTGATATTTGGATTCGGTTCGGTATATGGCTGGGGCTGGAGCGTTATCTACTCAGCGATTTCCAATCAGAAAATGCTTAGTGTATTTATAAGTATTTGGAAGATTCCATGTTATCTTGTTTACCAAAAACGAAGCCGAACAGCACACATCCCAGCAACACCCTCTTTCAATATCGGTCAGAGAATCGCAGGGCTGATAAGGCGGAGGGTGTCTTTGCACACCAGCATGTATATATGTATCTATGTATCTGCCAGATGCATTTGCTGAGACAAGAGTCGCTGGCCGTTTACAAGGTGGCAAAACGGCTTGAACACTCGACCACACTTCACTTTTACCGATGGCAAAAAGCACTTAAAGTATGGAAAATAAACTAAGTACGAAACTAATAAAGCCAATAATTTGCATCACGGAACAGGTGATTTTATATATTATCTACAAGATATATTTAAACTTGGAAAGATTTGAATAATAAGCATAGATATCTAGAAGACCCTACAATATCTTAATTATAATATATAAAATATAATAATAACTTTAATTTTATAGGCTTAAAATCTACATATCTAAGTCAAGAAAATAATATTAAAAGCAATACTTGCTATTTAATATAACAAATTAATGGTATTTTATATAGGTAATCTTTGGCTATGTTGACCTAATTTCCATAGTATTCTTAATTAATTCAAATGCAAACAAGTTCTGAATGGGTTTGTGCTATAAATAAATCCATACATATAATGTCGATAAAAATTGGACAAGGCAGAACCAAGTCCTCGATAGTATAGTGGTTAGTATCCCCGCCTGTCACGCGGGAGACCGGGGTTCAATTCCCCGTCGGGGAGAATGCGAGAAGCTTTATTTTTTATATTTTTATTTAGTAACATGTTTTCTTTTTTGTATAAAATAATTTATATATTTTAAAGAATTTTCTAAATAACAGAACAAAAAATAAAATTTAAAAATAAATATTATATTGTTGCCTCTGCCAAGCTGAAACCATTCGTAACCTGTTGCTATTGCTGCAATCAGAGTGAGATGGAAGGATGAAAGGGAATTTGAGTACCGCAGAATCGCTTGATTTGCGGTCTTAGCGGTTTGGCTGACTTTTCTATATAAAAGCGAATCACAGTCGAAAAGGTGGCGCAATACGCAATGGAGCAGCCCAGGGAGAAGCAACTAACGCTGGACGAGGTAGAGGAGGAGGAACAGCAAGAGAAAAGTGATGCCAAAGAGACAGGACAACAAGAGAACAGGGAAAAGGATCTAGAAGAGGATCCCAAGCCAAGTCAAGCTGAAGATGAAGATCCTTTGGAAAATATTAAGAAAATGCAGGAGATCAAGGTGCAGGATGAATGCAAAGACAAGGACACAAAGACAACTGTGGAGAAATCAGAAGAGGGACTAAAAGAGGATGAGCAAAAGCCAGAGAGGGATCTTAAAATACAACCTTTACAAGAGGATAAAAGTATATCAAAGGATACGCCACTAGTTTTACCAGAAACCCCAAAGGAACAGCTGACCAATGAACCCACTGAAGATCTCAATCTTGGAGATATTCCTGGAGAACCAGCTGCAGATCCTGTAGAGAAACTGAAAGAAGAACCAGAAGGAAATGAAGAAACCATAGATGAGCAAAAGTCCCAGGAAGAGAAGAAGATTCAGCCATCAGAAGAACAGAAAAACCTCGAGCTCGTTTCAGAGGAGGAGGATTTGCCCAATAAGCAGGTGACCCAGGGAACCCCAGAAGAGCAGGAGCCTCCGAAGAAGAAGAACGAGGAAGAGGAGGATCTGCCCAACGAGCAGGTGACACAATTTTTAAGACATTTGGTTGCCCAACTGTGGCCAGAACTGGGACCCAATCCCGGCCTGCGTTTGGAACGTGCCAGTGCCAAGGGTGACAACTATCTGGGCGTGGTTTGGCGTCTCCAGGTAGACGCCACCATCTCCCATGCCCATTCCAAGTGCAGCCTGGTGGTCAAGCTTCCACCCCAGAATCGTGTGCGCCGCAAGCAATTCTTTGCACGTCCCTGTTTTCTCCGGGAAACTGCTGCCTACGAGGACTTCCTGCCCCTGGCCGAGGTGCTCCAGGAGAAGTGGCAAATCCCAGCTGAAGATAGATTCCAGCAGCATGCCCATTGTTATGGCACCCGCCAGGATGAGCCCAACGAGTGCATCGTGCTGGAGGATTTATCCTGCTCTGGCTTTGCCCTTCACAATCGATTTGTTGACTTGCCCGAGGATCATGTGCTCCATGTAATCCGCTCGTATGCCAAGCTACATGCCCTGTCTCTGGCCGGGAAGCGTCAGTGTCCCGAACGGATGCATCGACTCCAGCAATTGGTGGACATTTTTGAGCAACGACGCGAGGATCATGCTTTGGGTGTCTACTTTGAGAATCTCAAGGGGAGTGCCTTGTCATCGCTGACGGATGACGATGTGCCCTATAGGCTGCGCCTGGAGGCATACTTCTCGCGGGGCTCATACTTCGAGCTGCTGCTGCCCTTGGTCAGTGGCTCCAATTGCGAACCCTTTGCTGTCATCTGCCACGGCGATTGTTGGAACAATAATATCCTGTACCAAAGGGGGGGAGAAGGTGAGCTGAAGGATGTTCGCCTTATTGACTGGCAGCTAATGCGCTATGCCTCTCCCATCACCGATTTGGCCTACTTCCTCTTCACCTGCACATCGAGAGGCTTCCGGCAGAGGCAGCTCAACCAGGTGCTGGAAGAGTACTACCTGGAATTGGGTCAGCACTTGAGCAGGTGAGTAAAAGTCGGATTTTTGTGGGAAAATTAATTTATTTATTATTTTCCTTAGATTGGGTGAGCAAGTGGAGTTACTAATGCCGCGTCCTGCCTTTGAGCAACAGGTGGCCACCAAGTCGGCGGTGGGCCTGCTTCTTGCCATGATGGTCCTGCCCATTGTCACGATGCAGGGCCAAGATGTGCCCGATCTTCAAGCGATCAGTGATCGGATTGAGGCTGGAGCAACCACTGATCTTCAGGGAGCTGGTTTCCTGGGTGCGGGCAATGAGGCCACATTTAAGCAGCGGATGCGTGAAGTGATCCTTGATTGCGTTGACTTTAATTATATCTGAGAAAGAGAGAGAGAGAGAGAGAGAGAGAGAGAGAGAGAGAGAGATAGAGAGAGAGCGAGAGAGAGAGAGAGAGAGATAGATAGATAGAGAGAGAGAGAGGGAGAGTTATTAAATTAGCCAAAAACTTGGCGGACTTTTTCCGCTTAAAACGGCTGAGTGGTAACCCACGTAGACCAAGATCTAGAATTAAGCGAATAAATAATAAAATACATTATGAAATGTGCTCAATTTGTTTAAAGTTTCGGTTTAAATTGATTTATTTACTTTCCAAAAGCTTTTCTTTAAGTTTTGATCGCGCAAGTGTGACCAGAAAACGGGCCTGTAAAAATACATGGAAAAAATACTAGAGGCTCAACCATAGCGGTCAGTGATGGCTAGATTTAGCTAGTTTTTAGCTGCTTCATTTTACTTGTTTCACAGTTTTATTATAAATTTTATTTATTTATTTATTTCTTCCGCCTGTTTAAAAGTAATTTAATTTAAACGTTCATATTTTAAACAACTTAAATTTATTTATGAACCAAAAAATATATTATACCAGTACTAGCTACTTTTGCTTATAGCTTTTAGCTATTTTCTTAGTGTTGCCATTGTTAGCCATTTTCGCTGTAGAAATTCCGGCATCACTGGTTGTGTGTATACGTTTCGTGGTCGATGAAGGGAGCAACAGGCGAGCAAATAGAGTAAATAGTGCCACAAATTGGGAGTGGGGAGCGCAGCAGGAACTTGTAATCAGGCCAGTATCACCATGAGCTGCTTCAGCGCGATGAACGCCCCGCTGCTGGGCGAAATGGAGCAGACTATCGGCATGCTGGAGCGGGGCACCATTGTCACCAAGCTGTACGGGAAGCAGCGGCGGCCGGACCGCCGCCACCTGATGCTCATCCGCGAAACGCGCCAGCTGCTTTGGGCCACGGTGGCCGCCCAAACGCCCCGAACCGACTACGAAGGCGCCATTCAGCTGCGCGAAATCAAGGAGATCCGTGTGGGCAAGCACTCGAAGGAGTTTCGCCTCTTCGCCGACGACTGCCAGCGTTTCGAGAGCAGCAAGTGCTTTGTCATTCTGTATGGCAGCCACTTTAAGCTAAAGAGCTTCTCGGTGGTGGCGCTCTCGGAGATCGAGGCGGATAACTGGGTGCGTGGACTACGTTACATGGTCAGGGACACGCTCGGGGCGCCGTATCCGCTGCAGATTGATCGCTGGCTACGCCGCGAATACTACCAAATGGAGAATGTCAACTCGCACTCGGCCAAGGCATCGGAGGCATCCCCGGCCCAGGTGACCATCAAGGACTTTAAGCTCTTCCTGGCCGGCGTTAGCTGCAAGATGACCACCAGCAAGTTCATGGAATGCTTCACCGAGGATGTGCGGCGCAAGCATGACCTCAAGTTTGATGATTTCTCCCGGCTTTACCAGAAGCTACTGCTGCCCACCAGCTTTCCAAGCGTGATGTGCGGAGGAGGAGGAGTAGGAGGAGCTGCTCCATTTCCCTACTCGGAGGACCAGCAGACGGTGAGGCCTGGAGAATTGAAGCGTTTCCTGGAGACGGAGCAGCGGGATATAAGTGCCAGCGAGCTGAGTGCCGCCGCCATAGCCACCTTCATACGGGACTTCGTGCAGGATGTGGAAAGGGATGTCCAGGAACCCTATCTGTCCATCTCGGAGTTCATGGACTTTCTATTCTCCAAGCAGAATGACCTGTGGAACAGCAAGTACGACTCGGTGTTTATGGACATGAACCAGCCGCTCTCCTCCTATTGGATTGCCTCCTCGCACAACACCTACCTGACCGGCGATCAGTTCTCCAGCGAGTCCTCCTGCGAGGCCTATGCTCGTGCTTTGCGCATGGGCTGTCGCTGCATCGAGCTGGACTGCTGGAATGGACCGGACAATTTGCCGTACATCTTCCATGGCCACACCATGACCTCGAAGATCAAGTTTATGGATGTGATCAAGACGATCAAGGATCATGCCTTTACCACCTCCGAATATCCGGTCATCTTGTCCATCGAGCAGAATTGCTCCTTGGAGCAGCAACGCAACATGGCGCAGGCCCTGATCGAGGTGAGTTTGATTTCTCCTGGGGAAATCTTTCAATCTTTCAATCTGTAATCTGTAATCCTTACACAGGTCTTTGGTGACATGCTGCTCACCCAACCCTGCGATCGCAATGAGCAGCACTTGCCCTCGCCCTACCAGCTGCGTCGCAAGATTATCCTCAAGCACAAGAAGTTGCCGCAGTTTGATGAGATTGGCGGCAATGGTGGCTCCCTGACCCATAGATCTTCCTTGGGTGGCGCCGGAGGAGGAGGAGGAGGTGGAGCAGGTGGTGGTGGACTGGGAGGCGGTGAAAACGAGGGCGATAACATGCGAAAAGTGGTCAAGGATGGCCTGCTGTACTTCAAGGATCCGGTGGACAAGTCCTGGAATCTGTATCAGTTTGTATTGACCCAACAGGAGCTGATATACTCCTCGGAGATCAATGAGTCGCGCAATGGCAACTCGGAGGATGATGACTTTGGCCTGTCGTCGTCCTGTTCGCTGAACAATAATATGCAGCAAAAGCAGAAGGACACCTCGGCCAATGATGAGCTGCACTTTGGCGAGAATTGGTTCCATGGAAAACTGGAAGGTGCGTGCCTTTAGAGTGGTAATTAAACTTGTCTCTTGGTTACTGATCAATATTTAGGCCTTCAATCCACTGGAAAACCCAAAATTAACCACTCTTTAAATCATTTTTTCAAGGCGGCCGAAAGGAGGCCGATGATCTCCTAAAGAAATACAACCATCTGGGTGATGGCACCTTCTTGGTACGCGAATCAGCCACCTTTGTGGGCGACTACAGTCTATCGTTTTGGCGACGCAATCGTCCCAATCATTGCCGCATCAAGCTGAAGCACGAGAACGGTTCCATCAAGTACTATTTGGTGGAGAATTTCGTCTTTGATTCGCTCTACTCGCTGATTGTCTACTATCGGAACAACATGCTGCGCAGCTCGGAATTTTCGATTATATTAAAAGAGCCCGTGCCGCAGCCCAAGAAGCACGAGGATCAGGAGTGGTTCCATCCGAATACCACCAAGGAACAGGCCGAACAGGGTCTTTTTAAGCTGGATATCGGTTCGTTTCTTGTACGGCCCTCGGTGCAGAGCGTGAATGCGTTTGTCATCTCGTTCACCATCAATCGCAAGATCAAGCACTGCCGGATCATGCAGGAGGGACGACTGTATGGCATCGACACCATGAACTTTGAGTCCCTGGTCTCCCTCATCCATTATTACACACGAAATCCGCTGTATCGCAATGTGAAGCTCTGTCATCCGGTGTCCCAGGAACTGCTGCGCCAAGCCCTGGCCGAGGTCAATGACCGGGTGCATGATGTGGGCAATGGAGCTGCCTCCAACTACATGGGCTCCAATCTGGAGGAGTATGTCACCTGCAAGGCGTTGTATAGCTACAAGGCCAACAAGCCGGACGAGCTCTCCTTCCCCAAGCATGCCATCATCACGAATGTCCAGCGGGACAACTCGATGTGGTGGATTGGGGACTATGGGGGCATGATCAAGAAGCATCTGCCGGCCAACTATGTCAAGGTAAATATATATCTAAAATTTGGTTGAATAATAAAATAAAAACAAAATAAAAAATATATAAATGAAATTTAAAAATATAAAAATTCAAAATAAAAAATATTAAAATATATAAATTAAAATTTAAAAAAAAAATAATATATTAAAATTACAAAAAAAATATTAAAATATTATTAAATAAAATATTAAATTAAATTTTAAAATATATAAATTAAAATTAAAAAAAAAATTACTATAAAAATTAAAAATAAAAAATATTAAAATATTAAAATAGTGAAATATTAAAATATTAAAATATTAAAATATTAAAATATTATTAAATAAAATATTAAATTAAATATAAAAATATATAAATTAAAATTAAAAAAAAAATTACTATAAAAATTAAAAATAAAAAATATTAA
>VNJY01003693.1:0-22779 GCA_008042715.1 Drosophila bocki
AAGAAGTTTTTTAATATAAAAAATCCGATTTTATAATACAAAATAATATTTTTCTAAGTCAAGGAATCAATTCCGACCCCATAAACCATATATATTCTTGATCAGCATTAACATGCGAACTAGACATGTCCGGAAGAAATCGATTTTTTGCCATTTTTGCGAAATTTGATAAGGGGTTACATCATTAAAATTAGCAAAAATGTCCAAAAATTTTGATTTCTTAAAATTTTAAATTTGGTATGCAGTTTTTTTAAATTAATAAAAACTAACACAAAACTGCTTTCCGAATCGAAATTAATGCATTTTTGGCTTAGTTATGATATATTTTAATTGTTACCTGCAAGGGTATACAAACTTTGGCTGGCCAAAGTTAGCTTTCTTTCTTGTTTTAAAATAATATATCCTAAACCTATTCTCAGATTGTTTTCATCTTTCTAAATCTTTGATTATAGTGATTACTAGTGATAAATTTATCACATGAATTCCCAGATGAATGTGTCCCCATGTTCCTTAAACCACAAATCACTTAAAAAGCCTTTTAAACAAATCAAAGCAAAATTAAACCTTCATTTCCCCACAAAAACAAGCTCAACCTCTTATAAAATCTAAACTCAAAGCCAAGAATCGATGGTAAATAAGTAATATGAATCTGATTCCAAATGGACTGGCTTTGCCACCCCTAAGAGCCGCTAGAAGACCACTGCCAGGGTCCATCATCATTAGCCGGGACCAGTATTACAGTGGACACCCGGACGAGGGAAGAAGACAAAAATGCAAGGCGAGGTGCCCAGTAATTTGTCTAGGCCGCAACTCTGACGCCGTCACTCAACTGGGCTCGGTTTCGGTCTGGCTCTGGCTCTGGCTCTGGGTACCCTACCCATCACTACAGCTTAGCAACTTTAACCACTGGTGGTATCCTGACTAATACCCGTCCAAGTCCTTGTCCACAGTCTCATTTCCGTCGGCCTTTTGCGCTTTATGGGCGAGCAATAATAACCGCAATCGGAGTTGCCTCCAAAGGCACCGCACAGTGGGCCACAAATGTGTGGCACTTAATTTAATGAATTTCTTTGCACTTTGCCTGATGGTGGAAGGTGCCTGCTGCCTGGTGGCTGGTGTCTGTATGCCTGTTTCCAGGAAGGGATCTACCAAGGAGCCAAAGGGAGCGAAGAATGCAGAGCGGCGGCTGGCTGCCCACTTGCCACATGAATTTATACGAGTTGTTTGCATTAAAACGAATTGATCGACACGACGAGCGAGTGAAATCGACAGCAAAAATGGTTATACTTGGGCTACACTGCTCACGGGTCTCGGTTCTGGATCTGGATCTGGATCTGGACCTGGGCCTGGGCCGGGTCATTGCTCATCTGCCAGGCCAGGCACGTCAACGCGGCAAATTACTTTGCCCTGCTGCTGCGATGCAAAATTGAAAATTCAAGTGGAAGTGGCCCGAGTGGTTAACTTGGCAACATGCTAGCCATCTTCCAGTACCTGTTGCCCATTCCCCTAAATGCACTTTAAGAAAATGAGCATTTCAAGTTATATTTACTACAATTTAAATTTTATAAACTTCATTAAGATGTATGTAAATAATTTACTTAGCCATTTCCTATTTCAATCGTATACCAAAAGGCTTGACTTTTTCCCTTCACAGGCTTATAATTCCCAACCTGTTTTTGCAGGACATATTCCTTTAAGCCCTCAAAATCTCATTTATTCTTATCCTAAAATATTAGGTATTTATGTTAACAATTATTTAAATCTTGTTATTTTTTGTGTTATCTTTTTGTATATTTAAATCACCCCAAATCTCTCTAGTTTTTTCTTTTAGTGCACCCCTTGGCTGGTTGTGCTGCATGTTATGATTAAATTTTGATAGCCAACAACAATCAAGTCAAAGAAAATCAATAATTTTTACGCATCTTGTTACGATGTTGCCGGGAACCCCTCCTCCTCGCGGAACACCTCGCCCCTCGCAGAAAGTCTGCCTGCCTGCCATGACGAACTGCTGCTCTCAAACGATCTCCCGGCAACGATCGACATGCCAAAGCGGCGCATAAATGTTTTGTTGTTTTAATGAAGACGTCCCTGGATCTCGGGGATCTTTGCGGTCTCAAGTCGAGTTGAGTCTTCAGTTTTCAGTCTTCGGTCTTCAGTCTTCAGTCTTGCGTCTTCCGTCTCTGGTGAGTCGAAGAAGACATCAAGGCGTTGCATGCCACATTTTTTACCTCGTTCCTGTGCCTGCTTCTTTTTCACTGAATATATCTTCTCTTTTTTTTCCTTTACTTTTTTTTTTATTTTTTATACTTTTTTGCAAAGGGGCGCGTCAGCGTCTGCACGCCAAGAGGACCGACGACCGAGCGACCGCTCTATCGCCATCTCTATCCCGGCCAGAGGAAGCCTCTCTTTCGCTCGCTGGCAGCTTGTGGCGCATTATTACGAATAGGGTCTAATTATTGTGGCAAGCCCCTGAGCTATAATTTGCCTGATTGATTTACATAACGATCGAAAATGATCAAGACATTAATTTCTTATTAACGTCGTTTCGTTCGGTCTTTCCTCCTCGGCGAGGATTCGATGCGCCTACGTCTGGTTTTTCGGTCAGGTTTTGTGGCTCCGTCCGTCGTCTCTTTGGGGCGTAACTCTGGACGGGGGCTACCTTCGTTTTTCCTTGCATTTCGTTTTCCCTTTTTCCCTGCTGCTCTAACGACTTTCCATCGATCGCCGGTGGGTTCTACATAGCAGCCTACATATATCAGATCGGGGGGCGCCACAAGAGCCACTTACAACAGTGTTGCATGCAAGGCATCCATAGCTCTTCCTCTATTTTCTTTTCTCCTTTTTTTATTTTGTTTTTTGTGGCGTTTTCTGCACTCTATTCTATGGTCTATGGCTAATTTTCATTTCATTTAGCTGCTTTAAACGCTTTATTATTTGACAGTTATTAATCTGAGGGGGTTTTTCTTCTCCAGGGGAACAAGGTCGATCCATCGCATGCTGAACTCCATTTACTTTGGAACTTGTTGATTTAGTTAGTGCTTAATCACATGGGTTGTGGTGGCTATATAGCCTTGGTTTGAGCCTAGAATTACCATATCTTTATTAAATTTGGTTGTGTTTTAAGCCAATTCTTCGATCTTGGAGGTTATAGTTTCTGAAAAAAGTCTCGAAAATGATCAAGATCACAACCTTATTCTCCTTGACTTTTATAAAAAAAAAAGTATCATATCTTGACTATATCTGTATTTAGAGTATGGTTCTGTGATCATTCAAGAACTTTCCTCTCCTGATCACCAAATTCAATCGAGTTGGCCCACGTTCCAAAGTTCCATGTTCCCCGTTCTCCGTTTTACTGTTCCCATGTTTCCATTTCAGTTCACTGTCCCTCGTTTCCTGTCCCTCGTCCCTGGTTCCACTGTTCTCCGTTCCCTGTTCCAAATTCCGCCCTGGCCCGCGGACCAGATCGTTTTGTTCGTTTCGGACATAATTAATGTTAGTTTTAACGCTGCTTGAAAATGTTATTTCCCTTGATTATAGGAGGGCTGCCGTCTGCTCTCCTCTTTCGATCTCTCTCGCTCCATATCCTCTGTCTCTGTCCGTCTGCTCTGCTTCTTCTACACTGTTTACGGCCGCTGATTGTTGGGTGTTTTGTGTTTTTTTTATTCAGTTTTCAGTTTTTTTCTTTTTTTGGCGTTTGCTGCGGGCAGTCATGGGGAAACATTTTATGACGATTACTGTAATTCGTTGCCGCAAACAATAATTACTTTCCATTACGAAAATGGCGGGCATATTATCACCTGAATATCACACACACACACACACACGGGTCCCCTCGGTGCAACACCAACACAGGTGTGAAGCCGGCGTCAAGAGCCCCGGTTCTGGTCGGTCTTCCCCGACAAGTCTACCACGGAGAAGATTCCAAAGATGCAGAGAGAAGATCCCCAAAACAGTTGCCAAGTTGGCCAGTTCCCGATCCCGATTCGCTATGGGTCTTTTTTTTCTCTTTACCTTGTGCAACGTTGTCTAAAATTTTCGGTAATAAAATATGACAACTCAATCAAGGCCCATAAAAGACGCAGGGTTTCAACGTTTCGGGGCGGTGCCCGCTTGAAGATCTTGGGACGAAAGCCCCGTAATTTGCAGAGGCTGCAAAGACGATCAAAATTTACGATCATTTTGTTTTCAAAATCAATTTAGAAAGGAAGCGCGGCAAAGATCAGGCTCCGGCCCAGAGAGAGATAGCACCATGGATGGAGGACGGAGGATGGAGACCCCAAATTGAGTTCTTAAGCTGTCTGGAGAAGAGTCGGGGGAGAGGAAGAAGAATCCGAAGAAGAAGACTTATAAACTGGGATCAGGCTATCGCGCAGATTCTGCCGGATCTCGTTTCGCCTTCTGCTCGCCGTTTTCGGCAGTTATTAGCCTGGTAAAACACGAGTCTTGCACATTTGAGAGCTTGTAATTTACTTAATTTGATTACGAACCGATGTCTGGGGAGCGGGGGGCGTGGTCCAGCTGTCCCCGTTCTTCACTAGCCGTTCTCAGCAAGGTGCAAGATTGAGGAACGATGGGAAAAAGCAATTGGGAATGCTTAAAACCAATTGATTTTGGTTGGTAATGTTGGGTTTTTATTGTTATAATTTGTTTATTGGGGTCTCTAAGGGTGTGGATAATTAATTAATCTCAAATAGGATATTTTACTGATATTATTCTCAGAGGAACAATGGGAAATGAAACCTGAGCTCAAGATCAGGTGTTGGAAAGCCAGCTTTTAAGTCCCAAAAAGTATCAAAAGCAACAATGGAACGATAAAAAATGGAATCAGAAAAGATAGCTTGAGGCTGGGTTATTTGTAATACAAGCAAGACAAGTATCTTTTAGATAACAACATTAATTTCAATTTGACGCTTAAAAGCCATTTGCATGACCAACTAGTTTCTGAATTCTGAAGGCACATCTAGTTTATAGTTTGAACCTAATCCCCAAAATTTCCATTTGGCAATTGGCGGGCGAGAAGGGCGGGGGCGTTAAATTTAAGTTTCTTTGTATAATTAATTGTGCAAACAAGGCAGAGCTCCGGCACACGAAATCTATTAATATAGACAATAGTTTATTAATTGAAAGTTATGTCTGAATCCGGACGGATGATTTATGCGCAAAAACAACAAAATACAATAATACACAGCAAGGGCAAGGGACAGAGGCGGAGGTAGGAGTTTGGGGGGGGGGTTTAAATTTATAAATTATGAAAAAAAATTCCAAATATATCGGTTTCTTTATTTTAATAAATCTTCTTTAAAATCTTGAATCTTTTTAATTATTTATATCAAAGTAGACCCTCTAAAAAATGTATTCCTCCGCTTCTGCTAAAAAAAATTATAATCACAAAATTTGAGCAAAAGCAAAGCAGAAAGCAACGAGACAAAAAGAGGCACGAAGAAGAGAGAGGCGAGCATAAAAATTGATTTCTGCTGCTGCTTTTAATGAATTCTTCTCCGGCAGCAGCAGCAGCACCACCAGCAAAAACAACAACAACAACACAATCTCAATCAATTTCAAGTCGCACATCACATCAAAACAAATTACCAAGGAATTAATTTGCCATCGGAATCACGCAAGCGCAGATTAAAGCCTGCGAGAGCGAAAGAGAAGCAAAAACCGAGGAAGAGGGGGCGAGAGCGAGAGCTTTTGCGGCAGGACAAACAACGGGTTTTCGGGGCGATGCGATATGGCGATTAATAGAACGCAGGAGAGAGCGACTGAGAGGGGGCGAGGCGGGCGAGGTATGTAGGTGCCGTGATTAATACATGAGGATTTAATTAACTTGCCATCGCACTATCTCTTTCGCTCATCTCGCCAGCTTTTCGTTTTCCTTTTCGTTCTGCTGGAATGCACAAACTATGGCGACGTCGACTGCGCTGCGACAGAGAGGGACAGAGAGGGATACAGTGCGAGTGAGAGAGAGGAGCGCAAAGAGAGCAACTTGTTGTAAATGGTAGGTGTATTATAAGCAGGTGTGTGTGTGTGTGTGCGTGTAATTGAAACGTGTTCCGTTGTTGTTGTTGTCGTTTGCTGCCTGTCGAACGCCTGCAGCGCGAAAATCGGTGGCATGTATAATTTTTATCACCTTTAATTAACTTTTCAATTAATAAAAAACGCAGCAACAACAGCGGCGAAACATGTTGAGCGCATGTTAAGCGGAAAAGTCGCAGCTGCCAAAGCTGCAACAGAGAGGGAAAGGAAGTGGGAGTGAGGAAGACAGAGATATAAAAGTTGCAGAAAGACATGGAGAGAGAAGGTGAGCCCAAAACGGACTGGCCAATTGCCGACGGCATTTGATCAAACAAGCAACATGCAAAGGACATGTGTAAAAAAAGAACTAAAAGCTGAAGTAAAGATGGACTGGGTAAAAAATATAGGTTTTTTTTTTTAAATTACTATCCCTACCTACGCATAACTCTTACTTCCCAACAAACGCTTAACTAACTAATCACATTCCTAAATACCTAAATTCTTAACATATTAATGTCTTAGCTCATATTATCCTTTACTACTCATATCCCTACCTACTTGTATCCCTACTTATTTATATCCCTACCTATTCATGTCCCTATCTACTTTTATCGCTTATGATATTTGTATTTCTAAATAACGGTAATTTGTACGTGTAGATCTGGTTTTTGTATCCTTAGGCTTGCTGTAATTCTCTCAAAATAACTTTCAAATATAGGTAAAAGTTACCTTTAATTAAAAATTAATTTCCCACTTTTTTTGGTGTTTGATTAAATTCTTACTGATTTTCCTAAGATCTTTCTTAAGATTTTATTTCCCCTTTAATACCTATATCCCAATAAAATTCATTATTTGTATACAAAAAATCTTCTTTATGGCTATTCAATTACATTTTAAAAGCAGATTTTCTGTATGTTTTTTAAATTGCTTACCATTTATTTATCAAACTGTATTTCTGCGTGAGACTTTCCCCAAGAAGTCACGCACGTTCGCTCTAAACCAAAGTAATGCCAAGTCAATCGTGTTCCAAAAATTGATTAAAAACCGCATTGGGTCGTGGGGAACAACAGCCATAAGCAGTTGGGGGGCTCCGAAAAGCACGACCGGAAACGGAAATGGAAATGAACATACACACACACACACGGCTGATGAGGGGGGAAATGGCTTCAAAGTCAGCTAAAAGTGTCATTACGACTCACAGAAAGCACAAAGCACGGCAAAAGCAAAGCAAAGAAAGGCGGAAAAGCCAAAGTAAAACCAGGGGAAAACTTTCAGGGACGTCTGCTGCTGCTGCTGCCCTCCCCCTTTGGCCGCCCCTAAAAACCTCCCTGGGCATAAGGCTCAATTCAATTTTATCGTTTCAATATTAACCCAAAACAACCCCACAATATTGCCTTCATTTAAGGTTTATTAGATACAACGACAACGCTGCTGTGGAGGCCGCTTCATGTTGAGGTGGAGCCGCCTGATGCAGGAGGGGATTGTGATGGTTCTGCGGGGGGGTATGAGGGGTGGTGGAGATGGTGGAGATGGTGTGGGGCAGACAGCCAACGAGCGGAACGCTCTTGGATACAAGAAATATTGTGACTACAGCAACAAAGAGACAGGAACGTAGGGAAATGAAATAAACTAGGGTATACCTCTTGTTATATGTATTCCTGATATTATACCATATTCCTGACAATGAAAATGTATAGAAAATAAACCAAATAAAAACGAAAACACTTATATTTCCTAATAGAGTATAAATATATTGATTAAGTAATAAAAAATGTTATTTTTACCAGGTATCAAATGAGTCGAATCGAATGGTTGCACTAACTGAAAAGGAAAAACGAAAATTTTCCAATTTACAAACGAAATCCGACGGAGAAAGGCGGTTAGGAGATTTGGGGGAGGGTTGGGCTGTGGGGGGAAAGTCAGTAGACAGGGAGGTGTATAACAAGGATAAATGCCTCAGTGTGCTACCCTGCCCTGTGCCTGTGTGTGTGTTTGTATAATGGTATAAACATTGATCCAACCGTAAAACTGGCTGACAATCGAGCCCCGGCTAAAAGAGAAGAGCCAGAGTCCTGCCAATCCACAGTCCCCTTCTTTCCCCACACTTGTTTCTTCCCTCTTTGTATCAAGTGAAAATATTTAGAAATTCGGGGTATATATGTTCATGAAATGGAGTGATATTATATATAACTATATATATTCCTTTAATATGTATATATTTATATTTCTCTCCCTCAGCTCTGCTTTAGCTGCTCCCCCTGGAAAGTAGGCTATACTTTTATAGGGTATTGCGAAGTCGAGCTATGTTTCTCTAGTCTTCCCCTCTCTTCCTCTTTTTTGGGCCATGGCAGTGAGCCAAACCGAAACGACGCCAAGCCAAGTGTATAAATTGTATTAGCCCCGAAGTGTCGTGCGGCTTTTCCTTGCCACCTCAAAACCCCCAACTGCTGGGATTTCCATTTTTTTTCGAGGCGAGGCGGGGGCGTTGCCAGGATAGGCAATTGCTAGTCCTGCTGCACACCCCCACACCCCTCCCCCAGTTTTCTTCCTTTTTGGGGGGGTTGATGCGCGCGACACGCACACACACGCATGAAAGACCAGGACGACGTGGGGACCGCATGGCGGATACGCAATATGGCCGCCATAGTCGTCTAGAGGAGCTACAAGGGGGTGGCAAAAGGCAAGGGGGGCATTCAATGAGAAGGCAAAGGAGGGAGGAGAAGAAGGACGAGGACGAGAAGGACGAGGCCAGCAAAGGCTAGAGCAGGAGCAACAAGGATCGCTAGAGGCAGAGGACTTGTGGCAAAGCCACCAACTCGGTGTCATTTGCAGCAAATTGCAAACCGCAACAATTTCACAAAGGACAACGAAACAAGGATACACACACACAAACACACACACTTGCCAAGCGGGAATAGAATGGAATGGAATGAACGGGAATGGAATGGAATGGCAGAGCAATCTGTTTCAATATAAACGCACATGAGGCATTTACGAGGGAAGGCCAACAAGCGTCGAGGGGTTTGTCGGATGGGAGGGATATCTATGTGTGTGTGTGTGCTTGTGGGGAGTACATAGTCCACCCCCAAGAAGCTGCCACTTAAATGCTGTTAGATTTTGTTGTTTGGTCAACAGTTTTTAGCCCTAGTCGCTTTGTCTTTACCGGTTGACCTTAGTTTAAACGTATACCCTAATCTTATACAGAGAATATTTTTATATTTAAAGCTTTGGTTGATTATTATTAAATAAAGCTTCCGATTTTGTATTGCTGTTAAAAAAAAAAATAATAATAACAAATAGAATGAACTATCAAGTGTTTAAAGTGTCGAAGGGTATTATAATTTTTGTCAGAAGCTTGAAATGCAGTTATAGAGGCATTTCTGATCATATATATTCTTGATCAACAGGCTAGTCGATTAAACCATTAATTAATAGAAAAAAATGTTAACTAATAATTTTTTAAAATTTTAAAATCGTTAAAATTATTAAAAATTAAAAAAAAAATTGATTTTTCTCAAATTTTAAAATTTAATATGCAGATTTTTTAAGCTAGAAATAACTTTTTAGTCATTTTTTGGCTTAGTTATGGTTTTTAAAATATTAATTTGCTAAGAACATTTTCAAAATTTAAAGAATTAAAATATTTCCAGACTTCTTGATATAATATTATATATATTATTATAATTTTAGCCTGTCAAGAAGTCTTTTCTAACCCTATAACTTATTTTTATTATCTAGAGATTCCATATAATGAAAAAAAATCCTTATCATTAATTATATTTAATTTTAAAATAAAATAATTGTTATCTTGTTTAACCTTCAATCAGGGACCTTCAAACAAGAGGTATTTTGTGATTCAAAGGAAAACTTGGACCTCTACTAACATCTGGCCAACCATAATCGCACCCTCTCAAACCCCACTCACACCGGGGGTTGTTGCCACACACACACACACATCCTTGGACTCCCTGGGGTGTCATAATTCTTGACGAGCTCATCTTTTACTTAAGTTTTACATAATTTTCATGTCGTCGAGACCGAGGGAGGAGGCAGCTCGAATCCTCGGAGATAACAACATATAAAAATCGAAACGTGTGTGGGTGGTGTATGTCCTTTTTTTTTTGTTTCTCTCCCAGTATTTGGGGGTGTTTTTCCCGGGCTTAACTTTTGCGGTAAAACGCCCGATTCTACGTGCCTGCGGCTTTTCCGCTTAGCGTACTTCCCTTTTTCGCCGGAAAATCTGCAACTTGGGTCGTGTAATTGCCTTGATTTCTTGACACTTGTCGACACAGATTGCAAACAAAGTGGGTACAAAAAAAACTGAATCAGAATGCAGAGGGTATGTGTCTGCCTGATTGATTGACCATTCTATATAATTTTCCCAAACGAAACCCCCCATTTTCCTGGCCAGACTTATTAAATAATAAGCAGGCGAGGTTGGAGGCCAATAAATTTACCAATTTCGGGTCTCATTTTTGGTGCTTTTTCTGTTGTATTCCCTTTTGCTTTTCTGGGTCGACCCTAATTTGCTAATCGCCAGAAACGTGTTGTGCAATTCGAGGGCGGGGGTGTGCTTTTGGGGCGTGGCACTGGTAATGGCATTTAAGAAGAATTACGCCTCAAAACTGTAAATGGCCAGCAGCGCGCACACACAAAACGACACAACAAAGAGAAAAATAACAAGAGAAAAAAAGAATGGAAAACAAGTCAAGTGGCCCTGTCCGCCCCCCCTGTAACCCCTTTTTCCTCGCCCGGCATTAGCTGTTTTTTATTTTGGGCAAAAAATGTTTTTATCTAGCGCCGCCATCTTTGTGCTAAACGGTACAACCGTGGCCAGAATGGATGGGCCAAGAAGGGGGAGGGTGGGAGGTGAGGTGATACGGGACACTAAGCCAAATCCGCCCCTTGAAGTGTTTATCCTTTGGTTTCTACCGGTATTTATTTTTTTATTCCCATTTTTTGGTGGGGGCCTAAAGTGTTTTCAATTTAAGTTTAGAGAACAAAACGCCTTTTGATTTTTATTAGCCAAGTGAAGGGTTGTGGGGGGGGGGAGGTGGTGTTGGTGAAAAATGAGACTAGAAAGGGCTTTCGTGGGGTAAATTAAGTCAGCCAATTGCCAAAATGCATTCACAGTCGGCCTAAAAAACGGGCTAAGAGGAAGCAAAGAAGCAGCAGCGCTGTGTTGGCCGGCTGCCATTTCAGGCAACAATTTATGGCCACCGGCCAGGGTTGTCGCCCTCGTAAATTATGCAAATGCAAAGGCTAATGCAAATGCAAGGATGCGATGCGCTCGTGGGCGTAGGACTCCTCTTACTCGACCTCGCTTCGCTCTGATTTCCCAATTCGTTTTTTGGCAATCGCCTAAATGGGCGCCCACTTAAATAATTATCATTTTCCGGGCCAAAAACGCTCGTCAAAAGCTCATCAGGCGGTCACAGCGGCGGCGGCAACCCTGACGATCGGACCAATTAGTAGTGCAAGCGAGTGCCCACTCTGAGCGCTTTATTAATTAGCCGAAAGGAAAACCTCACTGTGGAAATTGGGACCGTTACCGACCCGCTCTACCTTCCAAAATCTCTTACAATAATAAAAAACATAAAAAACAAAAAAAAAAGTATATATAAAAAGAGGGAAACAAGAGTCCCATTAGTCGCTGATGTTGATGGGAGCTCGTTGTGCGCTTTCGGCTTTTCTGGCTTCCAGTCTTGTTTTCGGACCACTCAATCTTTCACTTTTTGGGCGAGAGAAATCTTTCGGATCGAATTCGTCCATGGACCGTAGAGTCTACACTGGGAGAATTCACGAAGAGCAGCATTCAATTGCCATTTAAATGGGTTCTAAATGGGGCTATAGCTTCAAGAATGTTAAGGAAATTTGTAATAGTTTACAGATAAATGTAACATAAATTGATTGTATCTAAATATGATCCTAAATATGATCTTAAATACGATCTCATATATGATCCCATATTTGATTCTAAATATATGATTCTAGATATGATCCAAAATATTATTCTAAGTATGATCTTAAATATGATCAGAAATATCCCAAGTCCCAAATATTTTAAATATCCTAAATATCATAAATATGATACAATTAATATATATCTCTGGGAATCCCTTGTCACTTATCTTGATTTTATCTTAACATCATCCTAAATATCCTAAATATCCTAAATATCCAAAATATCCCAAATATCTAAAATATCCCAAAGATCCAAAATTTCCTAAATACCCTTAATATATCCTAAACTTCCTAAATATAATACAATTAATAAATATCTTTGAAAATCCCCTTGTTTCTATTAAAATTTACCTAATAATTAGCTCGCTTAAATATATGTTTACCCAGTTTCCTCGCAGTGTACCAGTTACCTGCTTTCATCTTCATTTTCCACTCGACACAATCACAATTAATCTACGGTCTAGGTCCACTCCCAGTAGTAGAAGTAGGCTCTCTCTCCCATCCTCCCGAAATTATGGCAATTACCAGAAGCGCTCGCGGTCAGCGATGTCTAATGAGCATCGACGAACATAGGAGAGCAGATCACCTGGGATCACGTGGGATCACCTGGCTCAATTCATTCATCACCGATGCTCAGAGCCTGATGATCGCTGGCCGGGGGGAGGGGGGCCCCCAAGAACCCAAAATACAGAAAGCCAAAAAGCCAGAAAACAAAAAACCAAAAGAGGGAAAACCTGACGGGGCGTGCCAATGGCGTTCTTATTAATTTGCCCAATTTCCACAAGCAGAGGAAAATGGGTAAAAACTTAATTAAAATGTCGTAAACGAAAATTGTATGTTTAGGCACGGGTGGAAGTGGAAGGGGAGGGAGGGGCAGGGAGGAAAATGAGGAGAAGAAGGAGACGGAGAATGGAGTTACCAAAAATAATTAAGACATTTCGCTTCTCGTTCGACCTTTTTTCTTGTTGGGTTCACCTCTTCGAGGGCCTAGGAAAAATGTTAAGAAAAATTGCTACCACAAATTGTTGGGCTGCCCAATTTCCACAATTCTTTCTCCCTCTCTCTCTTTCTTTAGATTTTTCCTATGACTTGAGCTCTCTTTTTTTCGGGGCCGCAACCGAAAACAATAAAAATGACTAATGGCAGCTAATTTCCCGTCGTCGAGGAAAATCAGGTGGTGGGGGGGGTCATAGAAGTAGGAGGAATATAGGGATGAGGCGCACACACACAGCAAGACATCCAATTCGGAGAGTTTTCCCACTTCGAATTGGATGCGGCTCATAAGTAGTTCAATTGCCAAAAAGAAAATAGAACAGACTGAGGAAATTGTGGAAATCGAGGGGCGTTTTCCGGTTTTGGGCGTGACTCCGGCCACTGGGCAGAGCAATTGAGGAAGAAAAACAACAACAAAATATACAAAAAAAAAAGAGAGCAGACTTCCCACCTGTCACTGCTCACTTCCCAGGTATGGATGGCATTTCCCATTTCCCGATTGCAGGTGCACAATTTCACAATTTCCACATCACTTTGCAGTTTTCCGACAGAGACCTCAAATAAGGAACTATTTTAGAGCTACAATTCATCAATTTGTTCATCAATCATGGCTTTTTTTGCTCAGGGTTTAATTAATTGTAATTTTTTTTAGTAACTTTTTATATATGTATAAATAAAGAATTATTGCTTATTTTTATATAAGAAAATGAAAATAAAACATTTAAAATATATATAAATAAAAAAAAAATATTGCTTATATTTACAAAAGAAATTTAAACATATGCAAATTTTTTTATTTATTTATTTTTATATATTATGTAATTTAGATTTGAATTTGGTGAAGATTTATCATACGGACAAAAAGGACTGAGCGACGGACAGACTTGTAAGGATGTTTAAAAATACATCATAATTTAATCGATATATAAATAATTATTTGATATTTTTTAGAATTAAAAGACTAAACAATAAAAATATTTATTTATTTTTTTAAGGATATTTTATTTGTTTAATTTTTAATTTTTTGAATATATTTTAAAGTGATATTCCCCTATTTTTTAAAGAATTAATTTAAAAAATTTCCTCTAGAAAATAAAAATCCCTTTGTTACCAAGTATTTTGCATTTTGGCCAAAACCCACAAACACACACACACACACAGGACATTTGCTGGCCAAATTTAATTACGCGCATAATCAACAAACCAGACAGCAGCAACAACAACAACAGTAATAACAACAACATCAATTACATACAAGCCGGCTAACACACACAGACGCATTAAAATGTGGCCTAAAGGCAAATAACGCTATTGTCGCGGCTGCTGCTGCTGCTCCTACTCGTTGTCGTTTTTGTTGTTGATTAAAAATTGATGAAAAAACATAAAAACAAACGAATTATGCATGCAAACACACACACACACACATGGAGTGTGTGTGCAGTGAATTGATTAAAAGGAGCAATTCGATTGAAATTTTATTGGTAAATTGAATAAAGTGCGCGCGCGGGGGGGCTCCGGCTTCCGGGAAAACTTGTTTTTCTGTTCGCGGCCATTTGGTCATTTGGAAAATTGCATTATCTGCGGACCAGTGTCCGGGCGGGCTCTCTGTGCCAAAGTTAATGAATGTAATGAATGAACAAATGAGTGCGCGGCCAGGATATATACATAGTACTGCGAATAGAGGAGTTTCCACGTTGCAGCTCATAAATAACCTCAATTGGGGGGAGTGTCCTTGCACGATCCTCCTGACGGGGAATTAGTTAAGTACAGAGTGTCTGTGTGTGTGTGTGAGTGTGTAATTATTCAGGACTAGAGGGTATTTTGGATGTAAAAGATACTTTTAATAGGAATTTCTTATAAAGAATGTGTGGCGTATCTGAAAGATACTTTTGATGGAAATTTCTCAAAAATAATATTTTATATATGAAAGATACTTTTCATGGGAAATTTAAATAAAGTATAAATAAATCTATCTACCTAAAATACCAATTAAATATATACAAATATATATAAATTTCTTTATTCAATCTTCACTCACCCTCATGATATTCGTGTTCAGTGTTTTCCTGTTGCCTTGGTTTTTCCATCAGATTTTCTTGATCCTGCACTTGCTGCATATCCTGCAGATCTCCTTGCAGGTCCCGATCACGAATCGCGGCTGCTGCGGCGGCGGCATTCGCTCGCTGCATCAGTGCCATCTGACGCAGCATGTATACGGAGGACGAGCTGTAGCCGGGCGAGGATGCCGATGCTGCTGAAGATACCGCAGGATCGGGCAGGCTGAGGAATGGAGACCAGCCTGGTACTCGCAGGTTCACGGCCGCTGCTGCCGCATAAAGCTGCAAGGCGGATGCTGCATGAGGATGCGGATGAGGATGTGCGGTCATTGGACCTTGCGCCTGCGCCTGAGCAGCGGCTGCCATTTGCAGCTGTTTGATCAGCTGATCCATCCTTGGGTTATCTTTGGGTTAACTGCGGGTTAACTTTGGACCAACTTTGCTTTAACTGTGGGTTAACTTTGCATTAGTTTTTCGTGTCTAAACCTTATTTTGTATTTGAGACAAGGTGTTCTTTTCAACTTTATATTTTCTTGGTAACTTCTGGTTGAATTCTTGATCTTTTCCTTGGGCATTTTCCTTCGATTTTGTTAACATCCAGTTAATTTTCCATTTAGCTGTTAATTTCTTGATTTCCTTTTGATATTTTTACTTTTTTAAGTTCATATTTTAAATCCCGAAAATCTTCGCACTGTTATCATTTTTATCATTCTATTAACGGTTTAGATCACTTGTTTTATATTTTTTAGTAGTATTATTTATAATTTTATTATTTTTAATGTATTATATTAGTTATTATTTTATTAACTGATCGAGTCCTGCGGTTAAATCTAACTGTGGTCAATTACCTTTCAAATTGGTTTACACACGCGCACTGCACACTTACACAACAACAAAAAAAAAAAAAGAAAAAAAAAAAAGAAACAAAACCAGTATCCTTGAGAAATCCTCGGAGGCATAGCAGGTGGAGGTGATGGCGCTGCACAGTGGAGCGAATCGTGACAGCTCAGCCCACTGTGCAATATGCAGCGACCGCGGCGGCGGCGACAAACAAATTGATTCGAATTAAAATGACGCCTTTTGCGTTTTGCGGAGTTTGCGGCAAGTCGCGGTGCGAGCGAGACGGCCCTCTAGGTGCCCGCGGAAGCGAAGACAGGGACAGCAACAGGCCAACGGGCGGCGGTGGGGCAACGGCGTTTAAATGAAAAATGTGTGCGAGACAAAGCGAAGCTGCTGCTTCTTCTTCCTCTTATTGTCATTGTGTGTTTGTTTTAATAAAGTCAAGTGCACATGTGTCTGTGTCTGTGCATGGGTGTGGGGAAGGGAACACAAAACAAAGAAGATAAGATGAAAAACAAAAAGTGTCACCGCTACAGTTGGTTGGCTGGCCGTGGTTTGAGTCTGTGCTAAAAAGTGAGATGGCGACACCTGCTGCTGCAGCGGCATCGGGCATCGGCGGCAGCGCCAACAACAATAACATAGCCATAAAACTCATTTTCAACACTTGCTGGTCACTCACTTTTGTTGTTGTTTTTGGGTCGCATGCGCGACTGCAAGCAAAAATCATTAACGTTCAAATTTATGTGCGCCAAAGCGAGAAAATAACAAAACGAAGAAGACGAAAAAGAACACTCGAGCACACCGACAGCCGAGTCGAAGAAGAAGAAGAAGAAGAGGAAGCAGACGAAGCAGCAGGAGAGGCAGAGCAAGCAGCAAAGTCGACAGCGACAGCGAGAGCGGCGGCAGCGCAGCAATAAAAAGAAAAATGGTTTCACTTAACAAACATGCCAAGGCGCCGTCCGCAAAAACGCAGAAACTGCAACAACACCCCCGCAAACGACCCCCTATTTTACTACTGCACGCACACACACACACACACACCCATCTTAAACCCTCTGCCGAGAGCGCTCCCACCCAAAAAAATGGCCAATGCAATAATGGTATTTTTCTGCCTCACTAAATTGTCCCAGGCTGCCAGAAAGAGAGAGGGCGAGAGAGTGTCCAAGTGCCAGCAGCAGAGAGCCACAGGAGAAAGAGCGAGAGAGAGGAAGAACGAGAGCGAGAGCAGTGCGCAACAGTACAGAAGGCAACGAGAAAATGAAATGAAAAACGTTAAAAAAATTGATTTAAAGTGAATCAGTGTGTGTGTGTGTGTGTGTATGGCAGCCAGAGACGGCAGCCGCAACGATGCTCGTATGAGTGCGAGTGGGACGGCCATACTAGGCAGCGACAGGCGTGGCCAAAAACGGCAAGCAAAAATAGTGGGAAATTTCATATATGAATATGATTATGGCCAATTTGAGGCAGAAGGCAAGAAGAAGACAGCCAGCCAAGACAAGCGGGCCTGGATAAGGAGGGGGACGTGACGGAAGAGTCGAAGAGAAAGAGTGAGAGGGAGAAAGGTAGAGGCAGCGCTGCTGGCAGTGAGGAACTGACATTTTATTGATTGTTTTATGCGATTATAATGTAATAATGTCTTAAATATGCAATGGAATGGGACCGAAAAAAGAACAGCGCTTTTCTTCTCACCGCTGCTTTTCCGCAGCAGTTTTCAATGCGCAGCTGCCGTCTTTGGGAAATGAATTATGGCCGAAAGAAAGGGATGGCACAGAGCCTTTGTGTCCGACAAAGGAAGAGAGAGAAAGAGAGAGAGAGCTGGTCCCCTTTTCTACACCCCCACACCCCCTTTACTTTTTTTTGGGCCAACTTCTTCATCATTGCCTGTGATTGGCAAAAAAAAAACACGAAATGCTAAAGGAAAAGCGAAAATTCCATTTGCAACTTTTCCGTCTGCTTCTTTTTTCGGGGCCTTTTCTTAGCCTCTACCTCTACCTTTCTCTCTCATCCTCCTCTCTCTCTCTCTCTTTCTCCCTCTCTCTTCTCTTGCTATCTGACGATCTTTGGAGTTAAAACCACCCGGAAAATCCCCCCAACCACCCACCAAAACGGGGCAAAAACCCAAACCATTTCAACGTAGCCCGCACTCAACTCAATTCAATTAATTTTCACTTGATTTTTCCACACACAAACAAATTTTCATTTAATTTGCTGCGGGGCGTTGCTTGCCTGGCTGACTTTTGTCTCCTCTCTCTCTCTCTCTCTCTCTTCCATTTTCTGCATTTTCCCGTCTTTCTGTCTTGCCGCCTGCTCCTTTGCTGCTCCTTATCGGTCGCCATTTTCTTGCGCTTGATTTTCTATTAGGTTTTCCTAGGGAGTATTCCCCGAACAACTTTTCACTGCTAATGGTGGGTGGGGGAGGGGCGAAGGCGGTCGGTCTTCTGCCCCTCCCCATCGGTATTAGCGATTTGATTATTATGTAGTGCCATCATTAGTATCGGCATTACTGGGGCTACTCTCTCATGCAAATCGTGTGATTATAATATACAATTATACTATATTGTATGGAATATATGCCAAACACAAGCCCTGGATTGCTAATTGGCCCAGGATTGCGACATCGGAGGCGTATCATTTACGCAAGTATCAGTTGCCATAGCCCATAGAGATCGGAGAATAAATATTAGTTGGGTTCTACTCGATGTTAGATGGGACTTAATGGTTAAATCTCAAAGTTTGGTTAACTGCAAGTATAGTAAAGTAGTAATCGATAAACAGATAAAGTACCCGTTAAACCAAGTAATGCCTGTTACCTACTGTTGTGGAAACTAAAGCATCAATTTATCGATAACCGGTTAACTAACCGGTAGTAAAGTAAATGGTAAATGGTTAAAGCTAGGTTTATGTATGTATGTATTTATTTGTATTATATAAATAGTTTTAATGATCCATTTACATTTTATAATCTTTATTTAATTGTTAACCATTGAAACCCAGTAAAAATCTTGCTAAAATCATGTAAAATCAAGAACTCATCAAGGCTTAATTTAAAAACAAATGAATTATGCCCCCATTGCCTCCACACTTTGCATTCACAATTAATCCATCCTGACATAATTTGTTTTTGGCTCTTCGCTTCATTTACTTGGTTTATCAAATTGTTGCAATCGCAAATTAATTATTATTAAAAGCGCATTAAAAACAATAAAAATGTCATTACAATACAACAACAGAAAAGTAAATAAATAAATAAACAAAAGAAGCAAAAAACAAGAAGCACACACAGAAAATAAACTAAATGAATATTAAGTTTTAATCATTTCCGTTCGATTCGATTAAACAAATCAAGTTCGCTTATCGCCGCATATCGACAGACTGTCTCCTGACAGCCCCCTCTTAACCCCCCGACTGTGATTTTTATTACACTTTATTATTATTTACCTACTGTCGACTAATTTGTTTTTAATTTGTGCTGATAAAATTTATGAATAAATAAAATGGACAGTGAGCAAATAACGAAATTAATAAGTGACGCTGGGGGAACGGAAATGACAATATAACCCAATAACCAAATAACGAAAAATAACCACAACACAAATGCGGGTAGCAATCACCGAAATTGTGACATTAGTAGCCGCGATTGATTTGTCAAATCATAAACATTTATTGAAGTCGCATTTGTCATGGAGCCCGGGAGGAAATTATTTTTGACGGCCTTACCCTGGGGGAGTTTCGGCTAGAGAGAATTTTAGAGGTGCTCTACAATTGATATACACAACCCAGAAATGAATATAGGGTTTTATATTTCATAATCTTGAACTAAAATATGCCTAGGCTCTTTGTCATTGTCTCTATTTTAATATGGGCCTGCAATGTACAAGCAATTTCAAATGGGAGAGTTTCTTTTTAACGGCACTCTCAGAGAGAGAGAGAGTAGAAGAGAGTATTGAACGAGAGAGTTTCTTTTTAGCGAACGAAAAAGTTTTTCTTGACCTTATCTCTAAAACAGCTTAGGGGTTTTTTTTTCTAGAGATCATAAGAGAAACCCGGCTTTAAATAGACTTTCTTTTCAAGTAATCTTGAAAAAGGTTCAGCTGAATATATGCTGAAGATCCAACTAAAACCATAAATCGACAAGACCCTCTTTGTATATGGCCTGTAGGTGACACCCTTTAGCCCCCTTAATACCAACCCCGTAGCCCCAATCCCAATCGCCGTTATCGCCGATGTCTGGTCAGGTGTAGCAACCTTTATTTTTGGACTGCGGCCTGACTCCACTAATAACTTCATTAGGTGAGCGTTACTCATACAAAATGTCACAGGGAGCTATGTATATTTGAGGGGGTGATTGAGGGCGGGGTAACCCGGTTAGAGGGTGGCGTTGATTTGTTTTGGGTGATAAGCACTTAAATTAAGTCTTAATACAAATGCCGCTTGTCGCACACGTGTCGCATCGCGCCATCGAGGTCGTGGCGGGAAGGGGTGTCGGTTTCAGATTCCGAATCCCAGATTCGAGCGACACTCCACGTAAATATCTATATATATCCACGACCGCGACATTGACGTTGCCTGTGAAATGGACATTTAATTATTTGCTGTGATTAAACAGAATGAGATCAGGGCAGAAGAGGGGGCAACGGCAGCCCCTACCTAGCTGCCTGCCTGCCTGCCTGTCACTCTAATTCCAGGGGCTTACACACAGGGGGTTATGCCAGCCAGCTTCATATTCCAATTATTTATCTTATCGGTCGCATCTCTTGCAGTTTCTAAATATATTTAGTTGGTCCCTGAACCCCGAATGTGAATCTGAATCCAAAAACTGAATCTCTCAACTCTCGAAAATCGCCTGACAATTTGACAGTTGCATCAGGCATAGAGAGAGAGAGAGACATGAGGGGGGGCTATCTATGGCATCTCATGGCCTTCTATATCCTGGTTGCTGTATCCTTGTGGAAATATTTACGTTTCCCAGAGCCAAGGGGGTGTGCTCGGTACTGGAAACTCGAGAGTCCCCTTTTTCTCTCCCTGTCATATTAATGAGATTTTGCGTTTTGATTTCTGATGGATCGATTTTGGGGAAGGAGGCGAATACGGAACAGGACTCTCTACTTGACTTAACCTTCCAATTATAATTACAAATAGCTGGTGGCAAGTCCTTGACGGGTAGAACAAGGCTGGCATTATGAGGAAAATGTTTTTAAATGAATGATTTTATATAAAATTTACACCTACGGACACCTCTTAGGCGGACAGAGTAAAACTCATTTGAACGGACAAAGTGAAATGGGAGTTCGTGCTATATCTATTCTATCTATAACTATAGTATCTATATTAAGCCAATCTAAAATGTAAGCTATAGATGGAAACTCTTTTAAACGGACAGACTCCCTTGAGCGGACTAGCTAGATCCGTTTTGATTGATAATTTATTATAAATACCTGTATAAACCCCTTCTATATACGAGATAAAACTAAACTTCAATGTTTAATAAAATAATAAAAATAAAATATTAACAATAATAAATATCTCTAGTAGACTTAATGCTACTTTTCTACCCGAAATTTCTGATGAATCGATTCATGGCAGAGGGGGTGACAGGAGGAGGGCTAATCGAAGGGTTAACTTGGCCATCCAATTATACAAATGGCAGGTGACACCCCATTCTCGTATGGCTCCCCCCGGACGGAACTTGGCTCCTTAATATGCAAATTCCCAAGCTTTTATTGGGGGCTTCGGGTTCGGCTGCGAGACAATCATAATACAAGTGTTAACACTCACCCACAAAACAAAAACAGAGAACGGAAACCAATAACAAATAACAAATAACCAAACACGAACAAAAAAAAAACACAGCTGAAACTGAAACTCAAATTGACTTCTAAAAGCTGCAAAATCAGCAAAAAATTTGCATTTCAATAAACGATTATCGTAACTTTGCGTACGGTTTTTGGTTACGCTCTCAGGAGTCACGGTTACGGATTACGGATTACGGGGGGGCGAGGCCATGGGTTAAGGGTTAAGGGTAGGGATCGGGATCGGGGTTTACGACCGGCAACCCGGGCCAAATTGTTGGTGTAAAAGTCAAATGTGGAAAATTTATTTTATATATTTTTAGCTTTTAAATTAAATAAAGTTTTCGCCGTCACCGTTTTGCTTGTCTATTCTTCTTTTTATTTGCATTTGGCATGTTGTCACCTCCTCCGTCAAGTGTTTGAGTTTTCCGTTCACGTATCCCTTGTCGCCCAACTCCCACTCCCTCCCCCAACTCCCACGCTCTTCTTTTATTGTTTAGGCCTTTTGTGGGGGAAGAGACGACAACGACAACAACAAATCACGTACGGCTCTTAAATATGGCGCTCGTTTCATGTCCGTTTCGTGTCCGGCAAAAAATAAGAGAAATACATAATATAATATCCCGGGTGGGGGTTGGGGTTCCGGTTCCTGTTTCTGTTCCGGAAATGGAGCGGCGTCCATTTTGCATGCAAACGCAATTTGATAACGAGCGAACGTATTAATATCATTGAGCGCCATTATTTCACTGCCCCAGCCAGCCGGCACACAATCGCTCACCAGAGTCCTGTCAGGAGTCCGAGTCCTGTCCTGGACCATTTGCCCACTCCCCCCCAAAAAAAATTGCGTTCATTTGAAGCGCCAAGAAAAACAACAACCAGACAGGGCAACGAGGCAAGGCCCAGTTTCAAGTCGATTTTTTGATGCTCTATGAAAGGGAGCTAACGGTTTTCAAATAAAGAAAAAAGAAAAACATCGAAATTATCGATAATTATATATTTGTTACATAATGATATTTTGTAGATTCTTATAACACGTTTTAAGTTTTATATAATTTGTTAAGCCAAAGTCTTATTCCTTTAAATATTTGTGGGTTTTTCATTTAATTAAAAGAAATATATCG